>JAMQGT020013876.1:0-254214 GCA_024447675.2 Pterophyllum scalare
TGCTGTGATATGTTGGATGCCCTCCAGCCGGGGTCAGACACACACACACACACAGAGATGCATATGTACACCATAACTGATACGACTGCTGTGCAAATCCATCCCACCGACTCACATTCGTCCCTCATTTTCTTTTGCTGTACTTTACCCACTCTTTCTCTCTCTGTTGGTACTCCCTTTACAGAACCTTGTGTCAGAGTTAGTGCTCTGTGGTTGTGTGTCTTTGGGTGTGTGTGTGTATGTGTGTGCACGCATACGTGTTAGGCCAACCTCTAAGCAGATGAGACCAAAATCAATTTCATTAGGAATCATGAATACAATGAGGAGCTCTCTCTCTCTCTCTCTCTCACACACACACACACACACACACACACACACACACTGCTGTATATTTCATTAAGGAAATGCCTTTCCCCCTCCCTTTGTTCCTTCCACCATCAAAGAGAGACTTAAACATTCAGGACAGGGGGTTATGGCTTGTCCTCACTGCACTGTTGTGACTTTGGTTTCAGTGAGAAATGCTAACAGGGATACCGAGTCTGCCGCCTCCTCTTTTTGCCCCCCATCTCTGATTCCTTCTCTTCCTTTTCTTCCTTTTCTCTGCCTTTGTCCAACCATATAATTAGCTAGATGTTTAACAGCTGAGGTTGGACAGGGCACTGCTATGTCTGGACACAAACACGCGTGCACACGCACAGCAACTGACGGAGGTCTGTGTCGGTGGGGGAGCAAGGGCGAGCGTTGAATCAGAGAAAGGAGGAGAGGAGAAATCTCAAGAAGCAGCAGGGAAGGAAGCTAAAGGAAGCGGGGTGAGGAAGGAGATATGGGAATGAAATGAAGTGAAGAAATGAATGACAGGGAACGTAGAACGAAGAAAGAAGCGAAGCAGGAAAAAATATTAGCAGGAATAAGTAAGTAATGGAGGAGAAAGGAGCGGGAGATGGAGGAAGGGAAGCAGCTGGCAAAAAAAAAAAAAAAGAAGAGGAAAAAGAAGAGTAAAGAAAGTTTTAAATAAATGAAAGATGGGTCAGAGAACAGGAACGCAGGAATAATTGATAGCGTGTGGTTGTGTTCTCCCAGTCAACCTGACCCAAAGGTGTGACCGGTGTTTGAACCCAGCGTGGTATTAATCACTGCAGTACTCCAGCCAAACCTCATTACTCCCTTTTGTTCACTTTTATTACCTTGTCCTCCTCTACACACTCCTGACACACTTGCATGCGCACACACTAAGGGTCCTTCTCTCTATTGCGCTACGCCTCCCACCTTCACCCTACGCTATCTGTCTCCATCACATCTCAAACCAGGCTGTGGCTGCATCTCCTCTTGTGCCGCACAACAGTACTGCATAGTAGCTTGCCAGCCTAGAGTTATTACAGGGAGTGTTGCAATTATACATTTTCATCATTAACAGGTAGAAATGTCGGGTATCAGCAGTTAATTGACTGATTGAACTGTGGTATTAATCAATAAAACACCTTATTTATACCTTATGGAGTAATTTGTGCCATGCACAGACATCAAGAGCACCTCAGATGATTGACAAACAGCGCACGGATCAAACTTACATTCATCTGGTGCACACAAGCAAAATTTTAAATACTTTGAATGTTAGGAGCCCATTAAATGGCCATTATCGGTCACATAGATATGGGTGGTAGGAGCTAGTAGGTGGTGGTGGTTGGTAATAGGTTTAAAGTTCTGCATTCAGTGAGTGAAGTCATTTGCTGGACGTCTCACCCAGAGCACCGGTGTTCATGTCAAATGTGGAACTGTTCATTTTTTTTCCTAATTTTCTTTTGCATTTGTTGTTTAGTCACCAGAGCTGCTTGCTTTATTTAGGAAAAAGAAGCATGTTTCGGAGATATTATTGTTGAGGAAAACCTCCTTTACCACACCGAGGTGACAAACGATTCCGCAGTGGAACATGTAGTGGTGTTGCGGTGTCTCTGGCACTGTAGGTAGTGTATATAAAGCAGGACGCTGACAATGTGTCAGCGCACCAGCAGGTCTGTTGTCACGCTTTGGCATGACACTGGGCTGGACAACACATGTACCTACACATGACTGCAAGAAGTCCGCTGCAGTCATTTGTGTGAGCGGCAGCATCGGGCCTAGTAGCAGGCGGTGCTTTGCCGATCTGAAGCCTAGATATGATAAACATGTTCTCTAAAAAGTTGGCTGTGTGAATTTGAACTCTGACAGCATCATGGTCTTTGCAGCCTCTTTCCACTGATCCCAGTAGTGAAAGAGGTCAACAAAAAGGAATTTTACTTTGTCACCAGCTTTGTTGCAGTTGTGAGATCCAGCTTCTGAAGAATGCTTTAAGTGACAGGATGCTAAGTGTGCAAAGGTGGCATTGCTGGTTCATTTGGACTTTACACTCAGGTGACTTTTAAACACTGTTGCTGGCATAATTCTTGTCTTACATTTTAAATATTAGCCAAATATTTAAAAAGTAATTCTTAACAGCTTTAATAATTTTCCCATGAGTCATCTAAAAACTGCTTCTCTGACAGCCACCTCTGGCTTATTGCTTTTTACAACAGGGCGCACGGAGGAGAGGACCTTTGTTGGCAATTTGACCCGGAAGCGCCAGGCTTTGACATTTTCATACCATGTTTCAGAGAGACGGTCATGTTTGCTTTCCTGTTGCCAAGGCCAAAAAAAGGTTATTGAGCTTAAACCCAAACCAGGCTTAAAGTTCCCCCTCAGTTATGTTCCAAGATCATTTCAGACCCTTTGAATTTACATTGTCTGATGTGGTTTTCTGTTAACTAATGAACTGCCTGGAAGTTACAGTTGCACTTGTGACATTACAAATCCACCTCTCCAGGCCTCAAACTGAGGTGAGCCGAGTGAAACAATCCACTTTCAAGCTGAAGAAACTCTTTTATCAGACTCTGAACATGCATCATTTGTCACAGTGAAGATGTTCTGAGTGGCAGGTACTTTAACCAAAGCAGTGGCTGCTGGAATCTGATCATGAATCACCTTCACTTGTAATGGCTTTGGATGGCACTGGCAATTGTTGATATCTGTGTGCATCCCCTAAATATTAGTGTGCGCAGGTTTGGTATGCTCGAGTGTGTGCACGTTTGTGTGTAAGGGTTAGAATGTCCTTAATATCACCGTTGGTTTGGTAATGAGTCTAATCCCAGGAGGACAGAGGAGACAGAGAGGTCTGAGAGTGGAACACATGGGATGGTAAAGTAGGGGAAAAAGTGGGGATGTAATGCCAAAGTCAGCACGTGGGCTGCAAACTCATCAGGAAAAGTCACCTTTAACTTCCATTCAGATCCCAAAATAAAGAGACCATCCCTCATCTGAAAGGTCGAAGACATGATCTATGTCTTATTGCGCCGTCCTTAACCACGACGTGCAACCTGTTCCTGCGTCTTCAATGCACATCACCTGAGAAAAGAGCATTAACTGCATGCCTGGAATATAAATGGACCTCTGAGTTGTCATACACAGTGCAGCATCCCTGCTCTGCACGACACTTCAGCATCTCCTCAAGTCGCTGACATTGATGTGTCATTTTATTCATTTTTTTTAATGCATTAAAACAAATTGATTGGTGGATAATTGGAATGCAAATGGCAGCAATTAATGTTCAGCGCACTCATTGGCGAATGGCACCGCTGAGCAAGATGGGAAAAAATATGTATGACTGTCTCGTTCTAAAGAGGTAAACTAATCAGTTAAAAAAAAAAAAAACAGTCGCTTTTAATGACGCATAAGCTGTCAGTAACATCAAAGCAGCGTGCTTTATGGGTTGCTTTTTTATAATCATCCTGGGAGTGGCTGTAAAAGCATATTTAATAAGTGCCTTTTAAACCAGGTAGAAGCTGTTTCTGGAGGAGAGTTGCTTTCATCTCTGTTAATAAGTTCCAGAAAGTGAGAAGCTGGACAAAACAGAAAACATTAAAAAGTTCCAGATGCCTCAGTGTCACCCCTCTTTTCGCTTTTTACGACTTTGAATTTAGTCGAGCGCAGACTACACAGAGGAGAAGAAGTAGAATTTATGGAGCTGGTACCCTCTGTTATTCTTACGAGGTAAATACAGAAGAGAAGCTCTGGCGAAACAGCTCTCTGCTTTATCGATTCTAAATTAACCCGTGCGGCCAAGTTTTCCATTTGATGTGGTGGTGTGTGCAGAGGTTGATCATTGTAGGGTTTTTAGAAATTTAAGTGCTGCCACTTCATCGGCAAGGAGCCTCCGTTTGCACACAGTAACTTCCAGAGTGCAAAGGTCGCTGAAGGAGTGCAAAAAAACCTGCGGGCTAGTAGACTCGATGAGAATCTCCAGTCACTTGTTTCCGTTTGCAGTCTCCTCTGTGCCAGCTGACCTGAATCCCACTCCAACTGCCCTCTGCCCCGAGCTGTAGGGCAGAGCACGCTCTTTGCACTTATTCCCTCCTCGTTCCGCCACAGTTCTTCACTCGTCAGATCCCACAGCCCAGGACGTGCAGCAGTTTTAGTTTCATCAAATGAGTATTTTTTAGTGTATCTGTATGTGAATGTGTGCTTTTCTACGCTGCTGTTGACACACAGAGAGAGAGAGAAATCATCAGAGCCAGAAAAACAAGCAGACAAAAGGCCACACTCACTTTACGTCAATAAAAGTTACGGTTTGTGTGCGTTTGTGTTAGTGTGTTGTCGTGTGGGAGCAACACGGGGGGGGGGGTGCTGCTGAAACAAATGACCTTTGCACAGTAGCTACTGTGATACACCTCCTTCACACAAAACAGCTGCAGCAGCAACGAAAAAAAAAAAACTCTTAAAAAGTCGGGAAAAGTAATGTAATTTGAAATTTTTCCGATCAGATCACAGCTCCGAGAAGCTGTCTGATTCACAGGTCACTTCTTGTGCAAAAGAAATATGTGCATATTTTTGCCAAAATTAGGCAATAATAACCTGTTTCTTTCTTCAGTAAACTTGCCTCGTATTTCAAGTTTAATCCCACTGAGTAGCTCCTCAAAGCTGATTTGCAGGAGCACTTGACTTTTAACCAAAGCTGCTTCCTCCTCTTAAGCATCAAAAGCACATACAGCGATGACAGCCTGTCTGTTAATGAACCTTCTGTTCACAGAAAGATTAAGGAAACTCTGGTAGTGATTTGGCAGATAATAACCACAGAGACTGTTGAGACCAAGGAGGAGGGAAAAAAAAAAAGAGCGATGATGGAGCGAGTGCAGAAAAACAGAAAAGTTTTAGCAGACTATACTTCTGTCAGGTGATGGATGAGCAGATGGAGGCCGGGAAATTAGAAAGAGAAGGATCCAGACATAGAAGAAAAGAGGGAAGCTGAAAAAGATTTACTTGCTGCTGCAGGAGGAGTGACCCTCGCAACATTTTGTCAGTAGACTTAACACTGGCAAGTGCCAACCAAAGAACCAGCATTTAGCTGCATGGTGTGGAACCATAACAAACTCTTATAATTGCAAGTTTCAGTAAGAATGGGAGTAAAATAAAAATACTTAAATTGCCATCTTTTGCTTTAGTAGCCGTTTTTCACCTGACAGCAACATTTCAAGGAAACTCTAGATGAAAAGGGAAATTGGCCGCTGTTTCATGAGGTGGAAGTGGATGCATCACTTTAAGAACAGAGCAACTGTACGTGCAAAAGACGTGAACAAAGAAACGAACGTTAGATGAAAATTAAAAGTCTTCATTTGTCATGGTGCTCCAGCACAATGTGACGTGATTAATCCAAAAGAATGGATGAGCAAATTAATGAATAATAGTGGTGTGTGATATGTGGTGCAATCAAAAAGTTAAAGGACTCTGCCAATAAAAGTCAAAAAGCTGTGGATAACTTAAATTTGGTTGACGTCCCCTTAAAGGCCATCTCCGTGGGCAATGTTGCACCACTTTTAGATTGCTCCTGGTGTGACCGCTTCCACTTGTTCGTCTTTGGTGCTCACTGGATCGCCACCACTGTGTCAAAACAGGAAACCTTCCAATTTAACTTTGCTCTCCGGTGTACATTTTGGAGTCACAGATGTTCCACAGAGCAACCTAAAAATAGCAGCCGTGCTGGAAGTACTCTAGAGGTGCACAAAGCCCTAACCTTTAAGCCTCTGAGGTCTAAGTCATCATTGGCGATGCCCCTAACCTAAACCCTACCCTAACCCTATATTATAGAGAAAGGCAAAAATGACTTTTTGGACTTAATTTTTTTGTTCATTGTTTGCCAGAACTTGGCTGAACAAAAGAATATAGATTCCAGGAGGCAGGCAGTTACTCTAGGAGAGCTGGACAGGTCCTTAACCCATCAGCAGGACCGGTATCTGCTCCTTTGTGCAAGGAGGAATAGGATGAGCGCTGCCAGAGCTACAAAATGACCAGCAGCCACGTGAATGTCTCCAATCAAACAGTCAGAAACAGACTTCATGAGGTTGGCCTAAGGGCACAATGTCTTCTCATGGGCCCTGTGCTCACTGGCGTGGAGCCCAAATGGCATTTGCCATAGAATACCAGAATTGGCAGGTCCACCACTGGAGGCTTTTTACCGATAAGAGCAGGTGCACCCTGAGTACATGTGACAGACTTGAAAAGGTCTGGAGAAGCTGTGGAGAATGTTATGCTGCCTGTAACACAGCATGACCAGTTTGGTGGTGGGTCAGTGATGTTCTGGGGAGGCATATCCATGGAGGGATGCACAGACCTCTACAGGTACCCTGACCACCATTAGGTATCAGGATGAAATCCTTGGACCCATAAAAACCATGAGCTCTTTTTGTAGCAAACAGGCAAATGTCTTGACTGTTCTTATATCATTTATGACTGCATTGTAAACATGTCTTTACTGTTTTCCTCACTTCTGTTTCAGATACTGGTGAATTCCATTTCCCAGCCTGCCTTGTTGTATGAGAATGTTGTAGTGAGCAATGGGAGCCCGATCCTGAGAGATTTGCTCTTCAGCCCAGGCCATCAATACTTATATGCCCTCACTGATAAACAGGTAGGAGGCATGCGCACACACACACACAAACACTTCAGAGCACCATGGTCTAAAGTATAGATAAGCATTGTTAGCAGTGCAGCCCATAATACCACTGACACTCCTGAGGAGATGATGACCTAAAATCAATAGTCTTTTATATATGTGACAATTTTAGGGATGGATTCAGTGATAAGTGACAGAACTATAGCATAGAGAACAAACTGGTGTTTTTATGTTTATGTTTGTTAACTGTACCCCACACACACACACACACACACACACACACAGAAACATTCATATAGCGCTACACGCTTTTTCAATACAGCACTTGCTGCAAAAACAAGAACATAAGCACACTTCTTCAGAAGACAAGTGAGCGAGGAAGAAGAAGGAAATGGAGATGGTGAAAGAGCACCATTAAGAATTGATGAGGAAAAATATATTAAAAATATACACGGGGGGAGTGAGCAATCAAGGTAATTACGTACATATAGTACCACATACTGGGCATGAGCACATGTGCAGCTTAAGTAGCATTCCACACACATGCACAGCTCTAAGTGCTAATTAATGTCATGAATATTCAAACGTACCATATAGGATGAAGTCCCACATACCTCCCTTCCACCAGGGATACAGTTTACATGCAGCTCTTGCATGTTTACTTCAGGACAGTCCTCATAAAAATCCTTGGTTCTCCACCTATCATCCTAGAAAAACAAAAATAAAGAAACAGTTTTATGAAATATACAATCAAACGCTTGCATGTACGTGTCATTATCTTTATTCCTGCAAGTTTGATACTGCATTCGCCTCTCTCTCTCATCCCTTCTTTACCTGCACGACTCTTATCTCATAATGGTTAATGACCTTGATGTGATAACCTTCAACGAGACTTCCTCAGTACGTAGACAGTAACCGCCATGTAAGTGCTGTGCAATTTACCAGCGATTAGACTTAATTGACTTCCATGTGTCTGAATAAGCACATAGAGGAAGTGGAATGTAACTGATACAAATGGACGCCGTTGTTGTTGATGTGACGGAGGAAATAAGGCGCTGTGATCGCGGCTCTGTCCAGGAAGCTGAAATGTGCTCTGAAAGGAAATGCTTAAATGCATATTGAATGATATTGAGTTAGAGAGACACATGCTGATTTTGGAAACTCTCACTGAATTATGTATGCACGTGATGATAAAGCTGATTCATAATGTAATTTCAGTCCCCAAATTATTTATAGTTATACTTCAGGTTCAGTTACAATATTAATACAATTAAATGCAGCAGAACGTGGGTGACCTCCTGCATTCTTAACACTGCACGCTTCTCAAAGATATTCCCAGTGCTGCTCTGCTGATTTAAACCTGTGGTACCAATAGACTGTAGTTATCCAGTGGCAGAATTATGTTCCAGAATGCGCGTGTTTTTGTTTGCCTTGTTCTGTCCAAGGTTAAAGAAATTTCTGTACATTTACCATTATTAATGACCTCAGCACAAGCATGCCAGTCTTAGATGTCCACTTGCTAGCTTGCTAGATATCTACTAACAGCTTATTCCAGACGCCTGGCAGAAAAGTTACACTGATGACCTTGCTGGAGTTTTTAACCCTCAGCGGTGCATTGATGATGCCTGTTTGCTTTTAGGGCCTGAAGGTTCATTAGGAAATGGCTAATTATGTTAGGCATAGAGTAGCAAGTGGATAGAACAGAGGTCACGTCTCAGCTCAGCTGTATAATTTGTTGAGAGCAAAATGATATAACAACGCTCACTGGAAACCAGAGTGATCAACCCTTTGAGGACGGGATTCAAAAATCACTGTAGAAGTTAAAAATTCTTCCCTTCATTTTTTTGAGCACTGTGTATCACTTCTGGATAATTGCAAAGAATATTCATCTGTGAAAAGAAACTGTAGATGATATCAAATGGAATGATAAATAACAACTTTAGGCCTTTGTCCAACAGCTGTCTCTGCTTTAGCCAGCAGTGCTTAGCAGCTGCTCAGCAGGCAGAAGAAAGGCCATGCTGAGAGCATTCGCAGATTTTCCCTTCTAATTCCTTTCATCTACAACTGCTATTGCTACCAGAAAGTAATTTTCAATTATTAAAGGTAGTATTTCATTTTTGATGAGCACTGATATGTCTGCTGCATGTCTGTGCATGTTAGTGCAGTGACAGTAGGAGGTCGGTTGCCAGGAGAGAAGCCTCATTGAATTCACAATGCTTCCTCTTTGACATGATCCGAGTTGATGCTGTTACGTTTTACAAATGTAGCTGGTAGAGAAGTGCGGGCATGCACATCGAGGGCTCTCTTTGCTGCACCTTTACAGAGCAATTCGTTTGAAACTTGAGGAGCAGATAGTAATTATGAACTCAGGGTAAAGTTAAAAAAGTAAAGACTGACACCTAACCCTAACCCTAACCCTCTAATATCGAATATTAAGAGCCAGCAAGCGAATGGGACAAACAATGGCTGCAGGAAGCTCAAGCTAGCCTTAGCCGATCTCAAAGGAAGACCACATTTCAATTTTCATAACAAACTTGTTATATTTTGATCATTTTATCCACACAGAAACACAAAACCAAGAAGGTACTGTTTTAAAAGAAGTTTTTGGAGCATAATGACTTCCTGGATTTTCTTTGTAGTAAGAACAAGACTCAGGATACGCTAATTCGTGACCTTTAATGGTGCTGGTAGGAAGATACACTTGTTTCCCCCGTCTCAAGCTTAGCTCAGTTCTTATTGACATTATATTCAGTTATACTGAGTGCCATCCGCCTTCTCATCTCTGTTATTTTAGGTTTCCAGTAGCACTAGAGAACAGATGAAAGTTGGTAGATTTATATGGTGTATAACTGTATAAGCCACTTTTGGCTAGGGACCAGTGCTGCAATGGAAATTTTTGTTTTAAATTGCATATTTTCTGCCTGTGTAATTTTGTTCCTATGAAAGTCAGAATCATACTAATTGACAGAGAAGACAAAATGGACTGACCAACTCCTCAGAGAGCAGATAATGGCCTTTTACTTCCAGAGCTTCACCACTGACCAAATTTACAGTCCAGACAGAGAATACAGCAGAAAAGGAGGGAGAGAGGAAGGGAGTGGGTGAGAGCTGAGAAGGTGGGAAAATATAATTGGTTTGGAGGATATGCTCTGGCCCTTTGTCTAACTCCTTCTGCCTCATATTTGCAATATTCTTTGGGGTCTGCACGTCAGTCTCTCTCAGTCAGAGTGAGTTTGTGGACTAACTGCTCTCCCAGTAGTGGCTTCAGAGAGCAGAAGTAGAGCAGCAGTAGAGTAAGGCTCTCCCTTCACTGCTGAATGTGAACCTGTGTTCCAGACAATAAAGAACTAGAGTGTGTGCATAGCCTCCTTGGCCTGCTGACGACGAGCCTCTTCTTAGAGTGTGTCTGGACACTAGTTAATGCGGTTAATGGTTTAAGGTTGTTCATCAAGGCGTGTATACACCGCTCGATACTTTTCAAGCCACAGACCACAGTCCAGTCACAGTCCATTCGGGACTCAAGGACTTGAATGTAATGACAGCATACAAGATACAGCCCCAGTTAGAATTAGCATTAGTTCTGTCATCTCCAAAGTTATTCAGAGACTCCCAGAGGGTATTCCATGTCCAGTCGGAAATCACATTGTCATGGCTCTGTGGCACATTTATATCCACTACAAATCATTTTAACATTAAATGGTGAGTGGATCACACTGAAGTACAGACCTAAGGTAGCCCTTTAAGACCTATAATAGAGAAAGTCTGCCAGACCATATCTTTACATTTCTACATGCTGTAGTCCCATCTTGTGGAATAGTCCAACTCACTATACATCAATAGAATCATCAGAACCCTAATTATAATAATATGTATAAAGGTAATTCATAGTAACTACATAAAGTAACTAACAAGTGCAATGACCCACAAAGAAATTGAAAAATCATTTTTTTTGTATCTACATACTATGCTAGATACAAAAAAAAAAACGGTTAGCTGTACATGCTAATGAAAACAGTAAAGTGCATGGAGTACGTTTTGTTGTTAGTGCTATTTCTAGTTGCTAGTGTCAATTCTGCGAACCTGTTAGAGGAAGGATACAGCGCTCTGGGACATGTTGAATGCATGATATGTAAGTGTAGAGCCTCTGGTTTTATATGCAGAAAGAAGTATTGCTCTATCGTATGTGGTTGCAATTCTACTGCATTTAAAAGCAGCTGCGCAATTGGGAGCGCCGGAGCTCCAGTTGGACTTATTGATGCTAAACTTGTGATTGGTATTGACATATATGCTGTCAAGCTTTAGTTTATTGTGCAAGACACAATATTTTTTAGTCACTTTAACAAGTACTTATTTCATACCTAATATGTAATAAACTAAAGCTAAATAGTTACTATTAGCTTCTCCCTTATTTCCGAAGGGGTTAGCATAGTAGATGGAGACGCATATTTGATTTGGCACATATTTTTATGCTCACGCCTTTTCCGATGCGACCTCCCATATATCCAGCTTGGGAGTGAAGTACACGAGCCTGTGACTCCCTGATTTATGCTTCAGTGGCAACCCCCTCTGAATGATGTAACGTACAGCTTTACCTGACACGCACCTCCCGAGAAATCTAGCTACATGTCTGGTCGACGCAACCTGCAACTATTGTGATTGTCCTATTTAGTACTGTCAATTCCTCCTGTGCATTTCCAGCTACTTTTTTTTTACAACAGTTTTGAATTTATCAGTGAGAGAATAAGAGTCATCTTCTCAATATGAGGATTAATAATCATAGCATCAATAGAAGGATTCACAAATGAAACTATCAGAATGGATGTGAAGGAATGTAAAAGGAAGTGAAAAAATTTGAGGGACAAATATGTTTGATCCTGTAAAAAAAAAAAAAACCACAACAAAGATTTGGGACCCAGGAGGGAAAAAGTCACAGCATTTCTATCATGGTTGGCACCGCATATAAAACACCGGCACATTACCACAAGGCAATTAACACATAATGCACCAGTACGAGCATAAATGCAACGATGTCGGCCACTTACAAGGGTTACGCTGTAGGCTCTAGAAGTCTAAATCGGGCCTGAGGCTGCAAATGTGTCTCAGCATTATTTTAGTTTGGAGTTTTGGGCATTTAGATGGCAGTGGCACATACTGAAAACAAATTACGGAGATTATCACCATATAAAGTTGTTATATGTTAGCAGCCAGCCGCCTTTATATCCACACACAGTGTGCTTTTGGAGAGATTAGAGATTTTTTTGGTTATTTGAACCAAATATTGATTCTGGGAACCTGACACTCTTTCCTTTGGCATTTGGACTTCTGAAAGAGTTTGTTTGAAATCATGTCGGATTATCTAAAAGCGTAAAAACACTTGCCTTATATTGTATAGCTTCTTGGGGATGTCCTGTGGTGGCCGGCAGCTCATCTTTGAGGAGGAGCCTCGAGTTGGAACAGGCACATAATCCTGCTGGGGGAAGCTGCTCCCATTAGGGAGTGCTGTTGCCACATACGGTGTAGTTGATCTGCACCTATGGGACAGAACTACACTTTACCCTCCCTCCGTGTCAGTGGTTTTAATATTGTGGCTGGTTGATGTACATACCCGCTCTGTGACAATCATGTTCAGAGATGAGGTGTACCTTCGTGTTGTTTGTCTTCTCCTTCTCCTCTCCTCCTCTTCGTCCTTTCATTTCTCTCTCCTTGTTGAATAATAGAAATGCCAAGTGATGAGAGCTCAAACATCAAAAAGCCCATTTCCCAGCTTGACAGAGCAATTTACCTTTTCCCATATTCACTCGCACATAATTAAAAGTAGTGGATTGGACTGCAGCGTATAGACCGCATATCTGTATAGCAGCAGTGACTCACATATAAGAAGGCGCGCGCAGAGAGTGCAAAAACATAAAACTGATTCACCACGAGAGGAGAGTTTTCGATTAGCGAGCGATGGATTTATACACGACTCCCTTTGTGTCTTTGCGAGACACACACTCCTACTCTCACACACATCTTCTCTGTGTTTTTTCACTCCATGTATCTTTGTCTGCCTCCAGCTTTGGGTCCGTCTCTGTCTGTTCGGCGATATCGCATCATTTTTGTGCTCATAAAAATGAACAACGGCACTAAATCAATTTTATCATTGCTGTTGTTTCCTCGTTACACGTTCAAATTGTCCCAATCTAATAAAAACAGCGAGCTAAAAGAGATTTTTCATCCTGTCGTCGCCCTCTCTTGTTGACGTCACTGAGACAGATATTTCTTTTTTCCTGTATGTCCCTATGGATGACATCACCTAATTGCTTTAAAGTAAGTGACTAAATGGATTAAAGCTCATAATCTATTGATTTCTACTGTACCTTTGTACCAAGAGACTTACTTATCATATAATTACCAGTCTTCTTCTAACATGCAGCTTCCTCTTCACTAATTCCCACGACGATGAGCTGTTCTTTAATTTCCAAATGGACGAATACAGCCTGGGGACTTTTTGATCTACTTCTTGTATTGATACAGAGAGTGCCCGGTCTCTGATCTTTTCAGTGTAGTAACATCATGACCAGATTTGCACTACTAAACTCAAAGGGCAAGGTCAAGCCCCTCCGCTTGTAAAACAGCTTCATTAGGTCACACGCTGGCAGCGAATGGCCTCGCCCCCTGCCTCCGCGAGGCCGCTCAGACAGTGGCATAATGGTCAAATGATGTACCGCCGTGTATCGATTTCGCTACAGTACAGAAATGCACTGAGCCCGTACTGTACTGCACAGTAGAGAAACCCTACCCCTGGCACCGCATCAGACAGGGTTCATATTCAATTCACTCAGCGTTTACTGTACTTGGAGGTCACGCAGAGAAGACTGCTGTCTGCCTCTTTTATAGCACTTTCTTTGGTGTTTGTCCAACTTTGAAGTAGCTAAGAAAATGTTATTGAAGACAGGCACAGGAAAACTAATGAGATGAGGAGATGAGGATACAGAAAGCTACTAGAAGCGCCCTTGGCCCTGTCAGTTAATTGGTTGAGTTGAGTTTTGGAGCAGCATGTTTTAGCATTCGTTTTGCATGGGCGAATTGAAATTGGTGACGACGAGGTTTATTTTTTAAATATTGAATATTGTTTGAATTTTCTCTCTGAGCATGACATTGAAGCCCCTCTGGGATGCTGGGTGCTCAAGTTCAAGTTTAATACTTGACTTTAACTGAACTATGAACTGCTTAAGGATTTATCCTTAAATTAGCATTAAGAAACACCCTTTATTTTTTTTTAGCTTTTTTTGCCAAATAATTGGTTTCACATCACACATATACAGCTGAAAAAATAAGTGTCCCCAGCCTTTTCTGAAAGACTGTTTCTTAAGTTGACAACAGAAGAGGAAGTGCTGCTTGAAGTGTTGATGGCAGTTGCTCCTGTCTCATTAACAGTCTGTGTGAAGCTCACTGGATGTGTTGTTGGTTGGACATGTAATATTTCCTTATGACAGCAGTGAGTTTGGAAATTAGAAAGTGCACATCACTATAAAGATGATATCTTCAAACCATTTAATGTATATGCATTGATTAAAATCTTGTACAGTACTGTGCAAAAGTCTTGACCCACCTCTCATTTCTTTATATTCTGCTAGGAATAGTACTGTAATTTATTGAAACATGTCCAAACGCACAATTCTAACAAGCTTGAAAGTCAATATTCATTCTTTAACACAGCCTGTATCCTTAGGCAAGTTTCCATTTTGTGTTTTTCTATCCAGGTATGTTTCTAGTACTTTGGCAGTATGTTTGGGAACATTGTCATTCTGGAAAATGAAGCTGCTGCCGATCAGATCCTTTCCCGATGTTACTGCATGGTGGATCTAAATCTGACTGAACTTTTCTATATTGATGATTCCTTCAATTCTGACAAGATCCACCACACCACTGGCTGAAATGTAGCTCCAAACCATGACAGAGCCTCCACTGTGTTTCATGACAATTTGAACCAAAGATTTTACATTTGGATTCATCACGCCATGAGACCTGTTGCCACTCAATATCACTCCAGTTCTTGTAAAATTTAACGTACCCTGTTCCCTTACGTAAGAAGGGTTTTCTGACAGCCACCCTTCCAGTGAGACCATTTCTGATGAGGCTTCAGTGTACATGGATCAACTCGAGGGCCAGATGCATCTCTCTGGTCCTGTGTCAGGTCTCCTATTTCTCAAGGACATGACTTTCAGATACTGTTCATCTGCTATAGGTAGTCTTTTGGGGCTGCCTTTTCTTAGATAGATACACTGTAAAAGTTAAAAAGGATCTTTGCCAAGTTGTCTGTTGTTTGTAGACACCACACTAGTTCATCCGCAGTACTAGGTGCCTTTTTTTGCTTGACCGTGTTAAAGGATTTAACAAGCAAAAAGAAAAAAAATCTTCAGTCATGAGGACTGGACTGACAATGAGTGAACAAGTAGCTAACGTCCAAAGAAAAACCTGCAGAAAACCTGGAATTATTGCTCAAGACCATTTTAAAAGTTACAAGAAAGTCCGGTTGATTGGAAGCAAAATATTGCAAAAATACACTTCACGACAACTTTTTAAATCTTGAACTTAATGAATGACAAGACTCGACAGTGCGCTTTTATATATTTAGCATTGCACCAACATATTTTTGGATGACATATCTTTCTCTTTGCCAATACTCAAATACAGATGCACGCACATCCTCGCTGCCTGTCAGCGAAGGCAGAGAGATGACTGATCGGCTGATCAGGATGTGATTTGTGAGACAGTCAAAGAGAGAGACAGTGAGAGCGAGAGGGATGGAGAAGTCTTAATGTGGTTCGGAGCAACAGCGTGACTTTAGTTTGAAAAAGGAAATGGGCTAAAGTTGATTTGTAAAATCTCAGTGACTGAGAGCATGAGGTAAAGAGCGAGGAAGTCAAAAAGGACTTAGGAAGACGTGCTGGATCATTTTAGTTTCACCGCTCGTGCAGATTGCTGGTGTCAGATGCCGTGAATCGTGCACATCCGCGGCTAAGAAGACAATTTCAATCATGGGTATGGTTTTAAAAATCTATTTGTTTATTGATTTGATTGTGAAGATTGATCCCTCTCTTTGATCATCTCTTCATCTTGCATTGTTGTCTGCTAAATATAGTAAATAATTTTTTTAGCTTAGCATGAACACTGGAAACAGGTGGAAACATGTACTGTTCACAGGTAAAGTTAGCATCTCTCTGGTGCCAGAGTGGCACAAAGTGAAAACATGGCAAAGACAAGCACATTAAAGAGGGCTGTTTGCTGGTTTTGCTGATCATAGATTGTTAGTAAGGTGGTGCAGTTCTATCACAGTCTCAACCTGAGCCTGCCAGTGTTTCCCTTTTTTAGGATAGGGATGTGGCTGCTACCTAAAGCTATCTGTAGAACTTATGCAAAGAAGAATGCACAGATTCATTTTGAAAGATTTTCTTTTGCTAAGCTCTGTATTTTGTCCCCTTTCTCTGCCTGTTTCCTCCTAAAGTTGTGTCTCTCAGTGGCTACTTGTGATCTATGGCCTCATTTTTTGTTTTTGGTCTGTCTAGCCAAATTCATGACAGATGAGATAGGAAGGCAGAGGGGGGATGGAATTGGACAGACAAAAAATAAAATAAATGGATGCAATACATTTTTTAAAGAAGCACCTCTGAAACTGATATGAGACCCGTGCATTATTTAAGTGACCATAATTATTTGTATTTATATGACATTTAGTTATCATCCAGCATCATTTGTGTGTGTGCTTTGCATTGGTCATTTAAACTGTAATTTACAACAACAGTCTGCTGCAGTTGTGCAGATCCTCTTAGTGGTTAAATCCATCACCTCACCATGTATATACGCCGTTCAAATATAAACGATTGAAACATCCTTTTAATCAGAGTTTGGCGTCAAGTCAATTAAACTTCTGCGATATTGATGTGGTCAGTTCAGTAGCAGAGGGGTTTGTTAATCAGTTTCAGTTGCTTTGGTGTTAATGAAATTAACAACAGATGCACTAGAGGGGCAACAATGAGACAACCCCTGAAACAGAAATGGTTTTACAGGTGGAGGACACTGATGGTTTCCCCTCCTCATCTTTTCTGTCTGTTTTTCACTAGTTTTGTATTTGGCTAGGGTCAAATGGTGATGGGGTCAGCAATTGTCTGGGGAGGCATATCCATGTATGGATGGGTGCACAGACCTCTACAGGCAAGGCAACGACACCCTGTCTGCCATTTCCTAGCCTATCGGTCCCATGGTTCCTGGGTTCCTCCTGGTGCACGACAATGCCCGGCCTCATGTGGCGAGAGTATGCAGGCAGTTCCTGGAGGATGAAGAAATTGGTACCATTGACTGGCTCGCCAGACCTAAACTTGATAGAACACCTCTGGGACATTGTTTCAGTTCATCAGTGATGACCCTGGTTCAGATCTGGGAGGAGATCCCCCAGGACACCATCCATTGTCTCATTAGGAGCATGCCCCGACGTTGTCAGGTATGCATACAAGCACATGGGAGCCATACAAACTACCGACTCCCATTTCCATCAAACGATGTGTCATCTTTTCACTCCTAACACATTACCCAGTCCATATCAGTATAAATATCCAGCATTTTTTTTTCTCATTGAAATCTGATGTGCTTTAAATATGTTTCTTTAATTTTGTGAGTAGTGCATTACCACAGATAGCATATCTGCCTGCACTTTGTTGCTGTAACGTGTGTATTTGTACGGTAGTCTTAGAATTGGGCTTGCTGGCAGAATAACCCATCCATCAGCCTATTGTGTAGCGATAGTGCCTTATATTCCTCACCATATTATACAGATGGGACAATTACAGCTAGGCCTATAGCAGCAGCTAGCTTGGGACCAAAAGGGCCCCATATGTGGAATGAAACATCAGTCGCAATTACATTTGTGTGTCTTTCTCATCTATCCTTCCCTGTATTCCTCATTTCCACCCCCCTCCATCCACCCCCGAAACCACCACCCTCCTCCTTCCTCTCATCTGCCACTAGGCAAATTAAGAGCCTCTCTATCATGACCCAAATGAGAGTGGCTCATTTGTAGCAGTTATTTATTTGTAATAAACTCCCCCCCAATCATCTCCTCTGCTCTGCTCTCCCTCTATTCTCCACTCTGGAAACATGGCAAAAAAAAAAGAAGAGAAAAGGCATCTGAATGCTGCTGGGGATTTTTTTTCTCCCCCTTACAAACACTGTCTATTATCATTTGAAGACTAAAATGAATGTTGAAAATGGACATTTTCCCTCCGTGATCTCATTCTTTCTGTCTTCCTCTACCTCTTCTCCTAATTCCCCTGTCCTCCCACACCCTCACCTCCCTCCACTGTCCACAGATGGATGTGTTTCCCCTCGGCAGCAGCAAATAGGCCACGGATGAAAATGCCATATTTAATATAAATAGGTGGTGCTCACTTATGTACTGTCTCGCTCACAAACACACACACACGCCAATGCTCCCTAGCCACCTCAGTAAGACAAAGAGTCTTTGGCTGAGCATCTCCCGTTTCCCATCCCATTATCTGTTTTCTAAAACTCAATAATTGAACTGTTCCAATGGAATACATCATCTGGCCCACTATCACAAAATCCCATTGAATAAACTTCTCTCCCTGGCTATTGTGCTTGAGCGTGACATGTTTTTTCTTTCTTTCCTCCCTCTATCAGATAGGCTGTATTACTAGCATGGTATTTGTCCAGGCGCAAGTAATGACTGCAATTTGCTGCTATTTGGTGTCCTGTAAGAGGCCTGTGCCTCGTAATGGTAGCATTATAATAGTTACCAGGCACAGGTTACTATTACCATGCTATGAATCTGCCATAAGCTATTGTGTATAACTGTACATTAGAGTGACACAGGAGGAGGATATGTACAGTCTGCACATGAAATAAAGGGATTACTGGCATCTAGTTGAGAGATGTGCCGCTTGTATTAAAGCTGTCTTAGGATGTAATGTGAAATTGCTTCATATAAGGAACAAAGTGGATATGTGTGCATTATCCCTAAAAGGAAAACAACAAATGGCTCTTAGCAGAGGATAGGTTTCCCATTATACTTTTATCCAGTCCTGCTTCCTTTATTGTATGGGTATAACTTTGCTAATATGTTTCATTTCCCAGATGGTAAAACTGGCCAGTTTTGCCCAATGCCTACCATGCTTCCCACTTTCAGAGCAAAACATCTGATAATTAGCACTCCATATGTAGTAAAATTTGCATACCTATTATGTAGTCACACTAGAGAAAATAATGGTTGGAGTTTGCAGCACGGCCAAAATTATTGCAAATACGTGCAATGAATTTGCAATCTTGTTGCCTTTGAAATGGCTGCTTTGAAGGCGGGGCAACCACTCCCAGTCAGTCGCCACCGTCAACGTGACTTTGGTGCATTGAGTCGGTGAAACAACAATAAGCAATAAGAAGGACACATCTGCTATCATTCTGCTGTCAGTTTGTGATTGAATGGTATCAAGCTGGCAATTACATGCAACTTGTTTGTGATAAAATGGTAAAAAAAAAAAAAGCCTATTTGTTGCCATCTAAATTGATGGAAGGAAAATAAGTACTTACATTTAGAGTCCAGCCAGGCGTGCGTTGATTTAAAACAGAAATTCTTTCACAAGTGGTGACTTAGTTGCTTCAGGACAACAATTTAAATGCAGAATGCCAAACACTACAAACACATGTGTTTTAGGTGAGTTTGTGCTCATTGACACAGTCTGACTCAGATTCATTGCAACATGTTACCACGTTTGCATTTATAAATTGGACAACAATTATTTGCAAACCTTCATCAGTCTGTCTAAGAGTGATTGCAGTGAGTCCAAGTCAGACGGCAATTGTTTAGAGACAGGTTGCTTCCCATCAGGTGACCTTTGCAACCATGTTGTGATCAAAAGTGGTTGTCTAGAGGTGGAGGGTGTTGTATGCTCAACCTCTGGGCAACCAGTTGGTTGCTGCAAATACTTAAAATCGGTCACCGAATGTGAAAAAATTCAATGGAATCACCTGGCAACCACTGATTGTTTCCTAGTTGCAAGGAGGTTGTCATCCTGTTTTCATTTGAGTACAAATGAGCCATTAAAATATTAAAGGATAACCATGATACTTATACAGGGTTTATTGCAGCAGGACCTCTTTTCTCTTTCTTGTGCTTGAGCTCTGATTTCAATATTAAATTTTGATGCAGACTCAGACTATTTTTCCCATGCTAGCCACAACTTGTGCAGCTCCTATCCAAATGCTCTCCAGATGGGCATCAGAGGCCGCTTCAGGCGGTGGAGAGTCATGTTGAATGGGGGAAGGATCTCGGGCAGTGGAAGGTGTAGTAAGCAAAGCAACAGAGAGAACAGGATATTGGGAATTTTTTGAAGTATATTGACATTAAAACCAACATATGCATTCGTGTCTGATCAAACAGGCGGCAGTTGTTCAAGCATAAGACATGAAAAGACCATGATTCAATGTTTGAAGTTTGATAAGTTGAAAAATGCTACAGTGCCGGTAGGGTTTCCTCTTTGAAGGTTTTTCCACTGCTGTGCCTGCAGCTGCCATTAGAATTCACCCTCACCACCTTCCAGCTCACCTGGTATGCCTCCTGCTTCTGCAGTGTTATTGATGTCGTACTTGGCCTATCTGAGGAAGCTGAAGGTGTGTGTGTGTGTGTGCGCGCGCGTGCATGTCCTCGTGTGTGAATGCATCTCGGGTGGTCAGTGATGTATTAAGAATTTAACAACTGCCCCAGAAAACTTGTCTCAAACTCTCAATTTAGCCCAAAGAGTAACTTTCTCACTGGTGTGTGCTTGTGTGTGTTTGCCTGAGGCGGTTTCCTGTCTGCCAGTCTGCCTGTCACTGCCAAACCGCATCCAGTTAGCTGAGATAAAATATACAGATTCTGATGCGCTGCAGATTACAGAATCATAAAAGAAGAAGATTAAACCTGAATATGCACAGGTATGATTAAAGCATTTCGTAAGGGATAATTAGTCAACTTTAGAGTTTTCTACAATGTGGGCATAATCCAATGTAACTTGTCCTTCCTGATTATCTTGCAAACAGATGGCGAGGGCGGTAGCATAACAACATGCCTGTTTAATGATATCTGCAGCTATCTGTGGACTTCTTAATGATAATTTCTGCCTGTTTCACCGTCTGCACTGATGTTCAGATACTTCTTTGGTTGCAGTTTAAGAGACAGATACATTTAGACAATGTTGTTTGATGCCCTTGTTGGTAACAAGGTTCCCCGGTTTCACAAAAGCGATCATTAAAGTTTCATCTCAGTGTAATCATGCAGAGACACAGATGGCAGCTAGTAGAGATTTAGGGAACAAAAGGAGTAATCCTTGATGTTTATTTTAATGGTGTTAAGTACGACGCTGTAGCCTTTGCAAGGAATTTACAAGCATGTGGCAAACTTACTCCCTTTATGAAACATGTCAGTCATGTGTTACATGTATAAAAGAAAGTCATGCATTTGCGTGTTGCTCACTTTTCACTGGAGTGCTGCAGGCACCTTGTTTATGTAGGTTTGGAAAGCTCCAAGGTTCTATGAAGAATGAGGGAGTGGAGTAAGTGATGTTGCTGCAGAAAAGGCCTTAAAGGCTTACACTACTAATTTTGAATGCACATCTATTAATTTTATAGACTTGTAAGGTACTCATTAAGAAAAGAATGTGCAAAATTAACACAGCAGAGGCAACAGTATACTCACTTTGAATTAATTAATGGGTCAAACTAAAAAAACAAAAAAAGGCTGCAACCTACACTAATTCAGCATGACTGCTGGAGTCAAAAATGGATTGTTATTTCCAGCTGCAGCAATTCATATTTGGAGGTATGGTTGTATTCTGGAACCTTCCACACCCACATGTAAAAAGCATGAGGCGGGGAAGGGCCATCTCATTGCCCTTCCAGAGCAGCCATCAATGCCAACATGTGTCATACAACCTTGACTAAGTTAGATAAAAACAAAAGGAGGAGGCGGGGTGGATGTGGGTTGCAAAGTGCTTGCACAGAAACTGTAGCCAGGCTAAATAGTGCAGCCTGTATGAGACTTGTCAGTTGCCTATGTAGAATGGTATAAGCTGAGATCATTGCATTTGAACCCAAAAAAGTCAGCCACTTGGTGGCGCTAGATGAATTCTTAGGTGATTGCCAAAATCAGTAGGTTGCTTTTGATCCTCTAGGATCAAATCAAGCAGTAATCCTTCCAGTAGTTATTGATCCAGTAGTTACTGCATAGACAGTTCCATAGACAAAAGTGCCTAGCTTGTCTATATGTGTCTAATTCCAGCTCATGTCAGAATAACCCTCGTGTCACACAGAGGCTGCACAGCACTTCTTATGGGGAGTGTGAATCTGATCTTGATGATCAGATTAGTACCTCTAATCTGAAAGGGCTAAGCTGATTGTGATGCATACAATCTGTGAAGTGCTCTCAGATCTTTTCGCTTCCAATAAATTACAACCGAGTTTTCTTCTTCCGCATTCAACAAGGAAAAACTATCAATGCCTAAAAATACATAAATTGTTTGCTTGCATCAGAACTGTGGGCAGCACACAGTATATGTATTACAGAGATAAGTTCTTCAGAGGGTGTGTGTTTACATGTTTGTAAACCTCTACTTTTCTCCCTTTAGCTACCTTTATATGCAGCAGTATGGAGTTGTAAGCAACACTTTCAGAGCTGTTTATCTCTGATAGTCACAGTGGGCTTGTTCCTTTAATCTCATGTTCCAGACGCGGGACACCTCCAGTAGATCCTGTTTATACCGAGCCTATATAGTATAAGCTGTTTGAACGTGGTGTAAACAGGGTTTCTGCGCAGCGTCACCTAGGTATGTTTGCTGAATGTGTGTTTATGTGTGTTTGTATTTTTTTTTTTCTCCTTCCTAGGTCACCCGTGTACCCGTGGAGAGCTGTGAGCAGCATGCTTCCTGTGGAGCCTGTCTGGGATCAGGGGACCCTCACTGTGGCTGGTGTGTGCTGCATAATGTGTAAGTGCATACTCTTTACTGCGTTGGATGGGTGCAGTTATTCCGGTGGCTGTTCAGTGGGTGTTCTGCACTTAATTACAGTCTGTCATTTCAACAGAGTTCTGCCTGTTTATGGTAACCACATTACGTAGACCTGGTTTGGCACTGCATTCGCCAGCATGCGGTAACACAATAAATGCCATGATTTGCCACTTTATATGATGACTTTTTTAAAAAAGTATATTTAGATAAGTTAATCTGTCTTTCTTAGACCAATAATTGACAAAAATGTGTCATTGTATATCCACTTAAAGGCCACCTACATTGAGGCTTAACCTTTTATGGCGTTATAGTTGTTACAACTGAGAACATTGAAGAATTCTCTCCTTTCTGTAATTATTTGTACATATGGCAGAGAAATTGAGAGTCTTGCTTGATTCTCACCTTTGCACACCTGGCCAGTTGCTGCAGGAAGACATGTCAAAAACAGCCCCCCAAATTCCAGCATCAGCATCAGTGAACTGACCCCCCACAGCCCACATTAGCTTCAATATTCTACTAATTTTCTAAGGATATAATTGCAGCCCAAGGAAATTGGCATTTTCTCTCCAGTAGCCACTTTCTGCAAACTTGTTCTGCTAATTTGCTCAGAAACACTTGCGTATAGGAACTGACCATTTATAGCTAATTATATTGTTTGATTTAGTGGAAAAGGTTCTGCTCTCAAAGGAAGCTCGAAAAGAATTCAAAAGGCAACGAGGATTCGGCTGGGAGATCCAATCTCCCTTCACAAATACATGCAGTAATTAGACATTAGAGCTTAATTAAGTCAACATTACCAAATGTTGAGCACATAAGGACACTGCTGTGAAAAAAGCTATGCCACAAAATACTTTTGACATCCAGGTTTCAGCGGCGCAACAGTGAGAAGTGTTGGGTCGTAAAGGACAATATGTACACCAGTGTTAATATGATTGGGGATTTCTGGTCAGCTGGTAGCCGAGCAGCTGATGAATGAGCCACTGATGGCGAAGCATGAATGAGCAGCTGGTGCCAGTCGGTTAATGCAAGTACAGCATCAGCCTGAGCCAATGCGGTGCTCTACATGTTTGTCATCTGCTGGACTTTATGTTTGACTGTCGTGCACGATCAGTCGTCGTGACGGATGGTGTTTCATGTTATCAGTCCACGTAGACTTTGGTAATCCGTAGTTTTGATTAATGCAGTGCCTGCTGTAGTTCCAAATAGGCGTATTGATTCACAAAACGCGATAACCACACCACGGTCTTTTTCGAGCTCCCTCAGTCTTCCACAAAGCTATTAAGAAAGTGCTGAATGTGTGGTTGTCATGTTATCATTAACGCATATTCCTGTTTTCTCCTGTATTAAACCTTTAACTGCATAGGTTGTTTATATGCACCCTCGCAATTTACTTCTAATTTCCATGCATCTGTGCACCCACTAATGAACAGAGTCTCAGCATCCTGTGGGTTATCCAATAAATGCGGCATATCGGTAATCTCGTTTTTTTTGCTTCCCAAGTGAGAAGTGCTGAGCAGAGCAACATTTTGACCAAATACTTTTAGCCGTGGTACTAAATAAAATATTCTCCACATAAACAAGTACAACTAGGAAACAGGAGCAATGTGGAGTTCATGTACAAAACAAGTATTTATTGCTCAGAAGTTTTTGGGAATATTTTCTCCTTCTCTAGATGCTCGAGGAAGGATCGCTGTAAGCGAGCAGAAGAGCCTCAGCGTTTCACCACCAGAGTAGAACAGTGTGTCCGGCTTTCCGTCCAACCGGACACAGTCTCTGTCACCATGTCAGAAGTGCAGGTACAGCGTGCTGTCCAGTCTTGTATATCTGTTTAGATATTGTATGCACGTTGTGTGAATTTATATGTGGTCTTTTATAAGCAGAGTGGGGTAAAGATAGATGGACAGGAAAAATGAATGAGACAGATGTGAAATGAGATTAAATGAAGCTTGTTTTGTGTCGTAGCTAACAGTCATTTTGAGTATGAGCTGAAAAGTGAGTTCGGAGCCACATGTCTGAGCAGCATTTTCTGCTTTGGGGCATTACTAATGAAGGATATTGATTTAAATTTCTGTTGTGTCTCGTCTTTCTGCTTTCTTTTTTCCCAGCTTGTGCTTCAGACACAGAATGTCCCCAGTCTTTCTGCAGGAGTAAACTGCTCCTTTGAGGACTACGTAGAAACGGAAGGACGCATCTATGGCGGACGCATCTTTTGCCTGTCTCCTTCTACAAAAGAAATTGCCCCCATCACGCGAGACCAAGGTAGCCAAAAACACAGAAAAGATATGAAGTCTTAGTCAGACTTTTGCTTTGTGGGTTTGTTCCACTCAAGGCAAAATGAAACCTCAAAGATTTTTTTAAAAAATAATCTTAAAAATCAGTTTAATTTAAATCAAAGAATGCATACAGTTCTTCAGGTGACCTCAGTAGGTCACTTGATAGAGTTGGGTGAAGTCTCACAGTGGTTAAACCCAAAACCACTCATTGGAAGGACCCAGGCCTTTTTTTCACACCTTAGCACATGTGCACATGAACAACAGGGGGTCAACAAACACCTCCAGGGGACTACGCCCACTGGGGTTTAGGTACCTGGGTCTCTCCACCAGTTTTAGAATACGCTTTTTGGATGAGAGGTGGAACGTCTTCAAGAAGCCTTAAAGAAGTCCAGTAGCTTTTTTCAAGCTCCAGAGACTTCAATGACCTGGATGACCGAGAACCTACACAGACACAATGTATAAAAATAACAACTAAAACAAGAGCTTTTGAAATAACGTTAAAACTCAATTCATGAATTCATAAATGTCCACCAATATGCGTGGATTTTTTTTTTTTAAATAATTTAAAATGCCTGACACTCTTCCGAAGATGTCCAGCTGGGAGTAGCTACCTGAGAGCACGTCTGAGTGGAGAGCATCTTTTTAATTTCAGCTGATATACTTTAATACAGAATCTGGGCAACCACACAAAAAAGGCTATTACTCAGATACCTTGTCACATTTCTTGCCTTTTCAGCAAAATATATCATGAAAATGTGGCACTACCATTTGAAACATTCAAACTTTTGATTACTCAAACTCATGATCTCACCTTTTTGGGCCCTTTTCTTTTCTTACTGAGCTAATTGACTTTGGACTCAAGCAGCTGCAGCCCTGGATTTGTGATGCTAAGAATAAGGCAACAGCCATAGCAGTCTGACACATTAAGACAGACTTCAGAATAGAATAGAATGTGCATTGTCATTATACAGGATGTACAATGAGATCAGAGATACACATTAGATACACATTAAAATAAATGTCTTAAAAGTATTCGTCTGGTAATACTAGTCAAGAAGTTATGTGGCCATCCACTCACAACCATGTATTAACCAGATTAGTTAGAAAAAAGCAGATAGCTGTGTTTCCTTCATTCTAATAATCTGATCTATATTCTTCACGTTGTAAGAGATGGTCTGACTAGACCTCTATTATAGGTAAAAGCAAAGCCAACATCTGTCTCTCTACAGTTCAGTTTTTGCAGTCGTATTGGAACCAGTTTTGACCAGGGTGTTAGGTCTTCAACCATGTCTACTGTGTATAGCAGGGGTATTCAACTCAGGGAACATCTAAAACCTGCAGGACACCGGCCCTCGAGCCCTGGAGTTGAATACCCCTGGTGTAGAGGCTTCTTAAAATCTGCTGCAATATTTTAGTCCTGCTACCATTTCGACATATTTTTAGATTCACAGGGTGTCACTTTTTGCATTTGTACAGTAGCAAACTTTTGTTTTGGGTAGAGGATGACTCAGTTGCATTATGTCCTTTTCAGTTGAGCAGTTTTGTTTGATGCTAAATTTAAGTTGTTTGCTTAATTTGACAGTTTATTCAACTGTGTGAAACACAAGACATTTTTCTCCTCAGCTGTACCCATTGCGTCGCGATTATCAAAATTAGAATGAGCACATTTATAAACATATGGCTCATGAATGTATAAAGACACCTCGAAGTGTTTCCTCCGCTGAGTAACTTCTCTAATAAATTGATTCTGCTCAAAGCTCTTTTTTACTCTTCAGAAGAAATGCTGTCTCCAAAATTACAGCTTTACAGGATCAGTGAAAGTGTATACATTGACTAGGATTGGGCTGATCCTGGGGTCGTGAATTATTTGTCACTGTAAATGATGGGCCTATGGAAATCTAGGCATATAGAGTAGAGCTGTGGTACTCAAAACTTTTCATAATGAGTACCACCTCAGAAAATATTTGGCTGTTCAACTACCTTCCTTATGACCTGTGTTGTGCCAAAAAGTGATTTAATGACATGTTCACCTATAATGTGTCAAAAATATCTCTCATGAAGGTACAATAGCACAGAGTCATGAAGATACTTGCAAAACAGGTAATTTCTTCATTTTCTATAGAAGTCATTCATAAATCCTGTTGATTGCACACTTTTTACCATAGACATTACACATGAAAGCAACATAGAAACATCGGAAATCCCTTGATGGCATATGATCACTAACACCGGCACCTCATAGACAACATGTGTTTATTACGACACACACATACACAAAGAGCGGTGGAGGTGTTGGAAAGCATCGACACATTTCAAACATGTCAGTAATGATACGCTTGGTGTTAAAGGGTTATTAAGCTAACAGTTAGGCTAGCCTGGTACGCATTTAGCCTACTGGATGATATTAAAATGAATATACTGTTTCAAAAAAGACAAAATCTAGTTTAAACTAAATTTCAGTGATCTCGTTTTTCAGGGTTTTTTTTTAGATAGATATTTTTAAAAATATAAAAAAATTATTCTAAAAAAACAAATTCCCACGTACCACTAGAGGGAGACCACGTACTACCAGTGGAACACGTACCACAGTTTGAAAACGACTCACAACGGCAGAACTGACTCACAAGAGGGTCGAATCATGTCCACTGATTTGAAGATTGCAAAGAAGGCATTAATAATTCCAGTTTTCCAGTGAAATGCACTGCTATTCCTAGTGTGATGATGCCAGCGTTATTGTATGGAAGAGTACTTCTTGATCTCGACACACTTCAAATAACTAAAATGTAAAATGACAAAGTTAATGTAGATCTTCTTTACATTAAAAGAAAGTGGATTTATTTATTTTTTTGGATATGTTATTGTGCAATAGTTTTTACTGGTCTGGCCCATTTGACATACTCCATAGAGAAAAACACTAATAATATACAATATGTATGTTGTGTTTGTCTTTGTAGGTGACCGACGTATAATAAAGTTGTATCTAAAGTCGAAGGAAACTGGGAAGAAGTTTGCCAGCGTGGATTTTGTCTTCTATAACTGCAGCGTCCACCAGTCGTAAGTAGAGAGTTTATTGTTAAGTAGGATGGGAAGAGAATAGGGATTTTTAAAAAAAATGCTAGATAGGTATTGAGGTTTCTCATGTGATATCGTTGACACATTGCTCAAGAGAGTTGTCCACCATATTGGATGTGATACAACTGCCAGATGCGAGGGAAACGTGTATTCCCCAACTGATTGACAGTGGTTCCTGGAGGTTGCTGGCTCACAACCTCTCAGGGAATACTAATTTTCCCCTCATGACTGGTGGGTGTCTGATGATCTGTGGCCTGTGATTGGGGTCTTAGTTACTTGATCCTACATTGTCACCATGATTGTTACGTGCCCAAAGTGGAGGACAAGTTGGCATCATGTGGTTAGAGGTCACATGGACAGTGGCCAGATGTCCGCAAAACCTCAATACAATGATATTACACAACCGGTCAGATGCACACTGGTGAAAAGCAATGAGTGACTGCAGTTCCAAAGGAAAAAAAGTCCTAAAATACTGCTGCTTATTTGCAGGTGTAAATAATTGGTTTAATATGGGAATCAAGAGAAAAGCATGCAACCTTTTCTAATTCAGTACTCAATGTATTCAAGCTTCTTACAAATCAATTAGTTAATTAAATCTAAAGCAATGAAGGGACTACTGGTGAGTGAAATAATAAATCGATTCTTAACCATGCAAGACTTAGAAGAGCAGTCAGGCTTGGGAGGCTAAAATATGTCACTTGTGTTTCTAGGAAATGTATTATGCCTAATTTAAGTATAAGAATACTGATAGACTTTTTAATACCGTTTTAAAAGGAGCTTTTTTAGATGCACGACTGAGTGTGTTGCATCAAAAAAAAGGTGCAGAGAAAGAAACAAAGAGTGGCTTATAAACTGTCTTTCTATAGGAAACATCATTCAAATTTCCAAGCCAATGAGATTATGTGCATATTGCTCAAAAGTTGTCTGCCATATGGGACCTGATGCAAAAACCGGTTACGAGGGAAAAAAGTGTATTCCACAAGTGGTGGTTCCTGGAGCTTGCTGCTAGTCACTGAGTAAAATCAGTCCTAAAGAGCGTGCAAAACCAAAAACATCCCTGTGATTGCTTTGGCCGCTAGCAGATTCGCTGCGTTCACTGGTAGTTAGACGCCGACTTGCAAACTCTGCGAACACTTGCTAACTACTCGAACAACTGTTGTAAATCAAAAAAAAGTGCAACAGAAACCCCAAGTCGAGAACATTCACCTTCGAAGTAAAAATTGTGCCTCGGCACTGTAGCCAGCATGTTTCAAAAGGCGCAGCTGTTATTTTGAGTGCAAATGATCAGTTTCTCTACAATTCAGAGAGCAGTTGGCAAGTGTTTGCGGACGAGTTGGTGTGTTCAGTTCAGAATGTGTCAGTCTGCTAGCGATCAAAGTAATCACAAGGAGGTTTTGCCAATTGGTCAGGCAATACACATTTTTCATTAGTGACTGGTGGTTACCTGTAGGAATGTCTTTGACTAGTTGACTAGATGTTTAAACATGGCTGCCCTTGGTAGGTGCCATCAGAAATACTAGTCGGTTAAACGTGTTCATATTTTATTAATGTACGATGGCAGTTACCGGCTGTAGGCCCTTTCTCTCTCTGAATAGAATTTCAATGAAAAACTCCTGACAATTTGTGGCACTCTTCTAACACGGGCAGGAGCTCAACAGTGTGATTGAGCTCCATTGAAATCCCACATACACATGCGTAGACTTTAAGTTGTTGATCTAAAACTAGTTCTCTCATTCTGTTTAGTCTCAATTCTGAATTTTTTTTCCTTCTAACAGCAGCAAAGTAGATCTTCATTTGCATACACATAAAGGGGCGGGCGGGTGCTATTAGAGAGAGTGACAGAGTACTGAGATCAGCCTGATAATGAATGAAGAATGTGTTCCTAATTGTCCTGCCTTGTTAAATAAAGGTTAAATGAAAATAAATAAAATGTCATTTGCTAAATGACTCTTGGCTGCTCCCCTGAAGTCAGTGCTGGGAGTTTAGCTCCCACTTCTCTCTTTCTCTCACTGGATTCTCTCCCGCCTGGCACAGACTCACATCTCGATCTGCACTTTGTGTCAATACAACTGAAATGAAAAAGCATCTGTGGTATACTTAAAATGTATTTATTGTTTGTCTTGCCAAGCGTAGACTAATGGCATTATGACTTCCTCTCCTAATGTTTACACCATTTTTATGTCCTAAAATAAGAATAAGGGGCATCCTGAAAATGCTTCTTACATGTAAATTTGTACAGCATTGTAATTTTTACTGTATGTGGCCATAACAAATGAAAAGGGTTTAATATGGCTTAGTCTGTGCCTCCTTGGTGCAAAACACCAGCTCGAAAATACCACTTATTACAGTAGCTTTTAATTCCTGAACCAGCAGCATTATAAGCAAGTTGTAATAAAAAGTGTACTTGTCCCACTACCGTCCGATCCTCACTCCTTGCACCCTACAGCCCTCTTTTCCTTTCCTCTCATCCTAGATTCCTCTTGTCTGCCTGTTGACGTCTCCTCTCCCATTCCTCACTTTACCCATCTCTTTGTCGCCTGGCCCCAACCCTTCTTTGCCCCCTGCGCACCTCCCATTTCTTGCCTCTCTCTCGTTCATCAAGCCCATTTATTGCTTGTGCTCTGCTCTTGGCCCTGCATATATCTGCATAGTAATAGACCGTTAATTAGCTCTAGCTGGGGTGCCTGTGTGGAGATGGTCATAATGGAGTGGGCTTGGAGAGAGCGCTCACCTGGGCCACTTCTCAGGGCCTCCAGGCGTACTTCAATGGCTTTGATTCTTTCATTTATTTATTAATTTTTTTGTGAATGTTTCTGTGCAGTTTTCCGTTTGTTAAAGAGCACGCGGGATGTGTCAAAGTAACAGCAAAAAGAGCACCAGAGTGCCTATTTATGCATATTTGTATGCATGCAGGACATGTTTACTAATGTGTGTGTGGGTGTGTGTTTATGCTGCGTACCCCTGATTAACTAGCCCGCCTAGTCGTGCTCTCTTCGCTGCATAAACAGGCATGCTGTTGTTTAAGCCTTTGATGTTGGCTTTGCAGGCCCCCTCAGGACTCTGCCGGACTGTAAAAAAACGACGGTGCTGTTATTGCCACTGCAGCTGTAGCATAAACCCACATATCATACAACGCTCCCCGTCCGCTCTTCACCTTTCACCTCAAAATCTTTCACCCCCGCCCGTAAGGAGCTGGGTAAAGAAGTCGTGGCGCACAGCGGACGATAATGGAGTTATCCTCGTGGGTGTGATGGGCGGATGAAAGCATAGCACAGGCTCACAACAGCAAAAACACAGAGGTACCGTATCAGCACAGATGCGCGAGCGGAGCAGACTGCAGGCAAGCGCCTAGACGGGCTCGTGCGCAACTTCACGCAACCGTCCACAGCACACTCAAAGTTGGATTCAGCAGCAGCAAGTGCAAATATTCGTGCAGACACACAAACAGGTGCACACACAGTCAGAGGGAGCGCACACAGACAGAAGGCACAGACTTGGCACAGGCAAATTACGCTGTGAGCTATTTACATATACAATATTAGAAATTTGCATTAAAAAAGAGGTTTGGAATAGTTTAATTGAGTGTGCGGGAGGAGGAATAATGCATCTTTAAAGAGAGAAATAGAAACAAACAGGTGGGAGAGCACTGGAGGGGAGAGTGGCACATGGAAGAAAATTCACATTCTCTGAGAGCTGGAGAGGGGAAAAGGCACCCAAATAAGAAGCCTTGAAGAGAAAAAGAGAGATAAAGAAGAGTGTTGCCAAACGAAATAGAAACTGTGCCCATTGTGTCAGGAATAATGCGTCCCACACAGCTAAAAGGTTAGCACCGCAGCCTCGGGCCACCAGGACCATTACAATATGAAAGGGCTGAAATCTATGCAGTGAAAAGAAGCACTCCAGGGAGGGGACCGGCCCACACTCCAGGCCCCTAGAAAGGGCTCTCAGTTTGAGGCCCACCATTCCCTGTCACCTAAGTCTTTAACCACTGGTAACTTTCTGACTCAGCTTGCAGAAAAGAGTTCAGAGTCAAACTTTTCTGTGATTACATCATTAGATGTTGATATTAAGACAATAGTTGTTGGTCCAATTTTTAAGTAAATGTGTCCTGGTTTAATTAAACTGAGGGTTGAGACTCACAGACTTACTGCTTTTGGACATTGCCACGACAAGATGCAATAATATTGTATAATGAGTCTGGGTCCCCTGTTGAGAATCTAAACTTCTCATTTGGCTGCTGTGCTGTATAACTTAATGATGTATGCCTCATTTTATTGCATCTCACTTTGGAGCTTTATTGGATAAAACACAAAGAGGCCTATTTATAGATCACATAGCACAGGCAGCATTCCCTGGGTTCCAGGCACTATACACATGAAGCCCTGGCAGATATCTGCGAGATGCGGTATATTATCAAACCAATCACAGGTTCTAAATCAAAATCACGGTATGCTTATTTGCTGCTTCAAGTGCTAATTAAGCCATTAAAGCTTTAAGCTTTGTGCCTCAAATGGGTCACTGGCCGTTTTCATTTGGGTCGCCACATGCTGACGTGTTTTGGCGAGCTGCAGATAAAAGACCAGCCTACTAATTAAGCTAGAATTGCAGCTTTATCTGTGACTTTATCCTCATTGACCAGAATTAAATGAGGATATGATCGTTCCCTCCTTTCATATATGCTTGTGCGGGGGCCATTGCACGCATATCAACAGCTTTGTTCCATCGATCCACCTTCGCCAGAACAAAAGCTTGGAGAAGATGAAAAGGCATTTGACCCAGCGCTGTTGCTAGGCCTTGTTAAATAGCAGGGGATTTTATTGACCACATTGCAGCAGCACAGCCCCTTCCCCCAACTCAGTTGTCCAGGCATTGACAGCTCTACCGTAGGACAAGTCTCCACTGCCCAGGTGACCCAGAGGGATGCCTCGATGTCAACACGGGTGACGACTTGTGTGTGTATAAGTTTGTCTCAGCCCGTGGAGTGTGTGTTGTCTTAGTCATGAGCGCTCATACCCGCGCCTGTGAACGTGCATGCACACTTCCCTGCAACAGGAAATCAATAAACCCTGGAGTTAATAGTGAAGAGGAACTGGCTCACCAGCTCTGTTAACAAACATCAGACTGTTAGCATAACCTCGGTCCACCCTTCTCTCCATGGAAATCCACTGGCATTGATTAAAAACCTCACGCCGCAGTCCAGTCTAGTCTCACTAGCTTATCTCTGGCTATATGAAGCCTCTGCCATCACTTTGGTACTCCGGCGCAGGCGATTTAGGAGTTAACCTTCGGAAATCTGAAAAACCAAGGACACAGGCACGAAGACAGAAAGAGGATTAGGCTGAGATCCAATTTAAAGTCAGTGTTTCCGGCAGCACGGTGGCATTGTCAGCTGAGCAATTGCCCTTCAGTTTGGAGGACCTGGTTTTAAACCCCATGTGGTGGTTCATTACTTTAGTGTTCTTGAACTAGACTAATCAGAGATCACTTGTCAGTCAAACTGGGATGGTGGTATTGTGATTTATTTTTCCCTTGACTTTACTACTGAAGTTTTACATTTCTCTTGAAGCTTTTTAACAACCTAATGAAAGCTTTTTTCCCTTTCCTGTCCAGTTCTTTTATGCTCCGTCAAATTTGCCTTTGACAGTGCCATAAAAGACTCGTTCTTCTCAAATTCCCAATAAAAATATAAATACATACTTTTTCTTTCATTTTTGTTTGTTTATTTTGTCTTTTTAGCTCTCTTTTGGCCATTTCCAGAGGAGAACATCTTGGTCTATGTGCCACAAAACCGTAACGGCAAACTAAAGACCTTAAAAACAGTGCCATCAAGAAAGTCACTTCACAATGAAGTAGAAGGTGGCAGTAATAACCAGATGCTGGTTAGATTAAAAAAATTTAAGAAAAGACCCCGCAGGTTCCCAGTCAGTTCCTCTGGTGGATGTGGGTGTTATAGGAGGCCTGATTGAGTACAGTGACAGCATTTGGGAGAGAGGATTGACAGAACATGTAATTAGAGCTTGCTTTTCTCAAGCCAGTTAAGTGACATTTAGTTCAGAAGTGGTGTAAAGACTGCAGAGCTATGACTTGTTTTAATTGAAAGAAATTTTTTTTGGGGGGGGGATTTACTGAACATATCTACTTCTGTCAGTCTGTATTTTCTTTTAACAGTAAGCTTGCATTTAAGTGTTCTCTCAGCTACATGACAAAGTTTATGAAGTGAACACTTTCTGTTTGCTCCTGTGGGTGTCAGATGATTGACAGAAAACAGAGTGTAATTTAATACACCGCTCATGTGAAATCACTGGGGGAAAGTGATCAAGCAGGCACTCTGAGCGAGAAAGTTTTGTTCTGCTATCAGCTGTTGGAACAATTGTGAAACTTCTCATATTAATAACATTAAAAAATTGGGACTAGCCATAGCATTTTTCTTTTTCCTTCCACTGCTTCTTTGTGGTGGCCATGATAGCCTTGTTTTTCTCTGGTAATCCATGTTTGAATGTGCGTATATTTATTTTTTCTTCCTCAAGTTCTAGAAAAACTGGCTTATCTTGGTCTGCCAGCTTAGTTCACTTTAAGCCTCCAAGCATGGAGAATACGAAGGGAGGAGTGGCTCACCAAGGATTGCTTCCTGCTCTCTCCTGGCTGTTTTCAGCATTCGCCCTGGCCTGGCTGACAGCTGGAATAAAGTCTTAATGAACGGGGCTGCAGTTATGCTTGTTGTTCCAACATAACTCTTAGACATTCGACCATAAACGTGATGTTGTGCCACTATGCTGATGCAGTCGCAGTGAAGGTCTTCTGTTGATGTATGTATCTTGAAATGGTGTGCAGTGTGTCTAATCAAACACACTGCCAGTGCAGTAAAAACATACCTGGATAGAAAAACGCACAGTGGAACACTCTCAGTCGTGGATAGACCTCCCCAGAGCCCAGACCTCAGCATTAGTGAACTAATGTGGGGTCATCTCGATCAGAAAAAGGCAGCTTAAATCCAAAGAAGTGCTTTGAATGTCCTTCAAGAAGCCTGGAGAGTTATCCCCAAAGACTTCTTAAAGAAATGGCATGAAAGCTGCCTGAGAGAGTTCAGGCTGTGCTGAAGAATACCAAATATTGATTTTCAGGCTTGTTAGAATTGTGCAATTGTGTTTTTGTCAAATGTGCTGTATTTCCATGTGTGTTTGCACATTTCAGTGGAACTATTACTACTTTTTTTAATAGCATTGCCCACAGCCATTAACAAAATGAATATATGATTGACATAATAATTGTCTGGTATATGTTTCTTGTGCTACACAAGACTTTTAGCTCCATAAGAAAAAATAAAGGGCATTATTTTATCATTTTTGTGTGGAGGAACTCTTGGGTTAATTTTCTTTTCAAACTTGGCTTCAGTGGAGAGTTTGTTTTTTTCCCAATCCAGAATACCAAAAATTTAACAAAAAAAACCAAAAAAACAGTCCATCCACCCATCCATCGGCAAATGAAGTAATACGAGACTTCAGCGTCTGAAACAAACAGCAACGTCAGCCATGTTTCTTTGTCTTTAGTCTCTCACCCTCCCGATAAGGGAATACTGTGAATGCAGTGTGGAGGCAGCATCTGTCTGTCAGTGCAAATTTTTTACTTCTCCTTGTGCATCTTTAAGGACTATAGCATAAAAGTATAAATAGTCTCGTGTACAATTATCCTTAAATGTAGATTGGTAACATGGTGTTGTGACAAAGGAAAGCATAAGGTGCTGTTAGCCAACACTGATACTGATTTGCACTAGTTTTCCTCACTTCACATCTCTGTTACCTGCCACTGGCCTTGGTTGCCCCCAATTCCTGCCTATTTCTAGTTCTTTGGGCATCAGGGGAGACTCACAATTGCAACACTGAGGTCTGTCACACGCCTGCAAAAATTCATTTTGAGATAATCAACATCAGATTAGCAGACGGAGTAATACTGAGCCTATTCACGAGCTGGACCAAAGTGGTACATCATGCTTCGTTACAGTATATCACAGGCCAGCATCCTATAAATGAAATTAATTTAAGCTTTTTCAAATGCCATGAAAGGTTTCTTCTGTTTTTGTTCTTTATATTTACATGCTTGATCTTAGTTTCTTGTCAGTCATAGCCACTGTGGCAGGAGCAAAGCAAGAGCAGGAACAGGAAACTTATACTTCATTAAAGACAGTAGACACAAGAGGACATGAATGAAATAAAATAAATGTAAACCTCAGCCTCTTTCTCTCCTGTTCTCATTTGCTGCAGGTGCCTGTCCTGCGTCAATGGAAACTTCCCCTGCCACTGGTGCAAATATCGCCACATGTGCACACAGGATGCCGGTGACTGCTCCTTCCAGGAGGGACGAGTCAACACCTCAGAGGTACAGCTTTCAGCGTGTGCATACACACACAAAACATACAAAAGCACACGCATGAGCAAATGTCATTATGCGTCCTCTGAAAAAGAAAGATTCATAAGACAGCCTATCAAAGCAACACAGGGATACATTAATGAGTATTAATGCCTTTGCATGCACACCCACCCACACACACACACACACACACACACACACACACACACACAAGGAAGTATGGTGGCATAGTAATGCCAAGGGTGCAGCTGGGACCTGTATGCCATCTGAGTGTGTGTATATGAGTATATGAATGAGTGCTGCTGTGAGTGGCCCAGCAGCAGCTGTTGTACTCTAAGCAGCACTGGATTTATTCACTTATAAACAAGTCGGGGTGAATGAGTATGCAAATGGCAGCGCACGCTAACATCCCAAATGTTATATTTGCATGAAAACCCTCATCTATCCATGAGCTGACTCGCTTCTACAGTCCCTCTATCTCTGTCAAGCTCTTTAATTCGAAGCAGCTCGCTTGGAAATGCAGAAATTCACATTGACAAACACCAGAATAACCTTTAGTGCCTTCAGAAAGTTGCACTTAACACCCAAACACCTTCACTCTAACTTTGTCTCTATTTCAGGCAAAAGGTTTGGACGCGCATTCATTTTTCCAGCCGTTCTTCTCCCTTCCTCCCTTTTTTTTTAATCTTTCCTCTTTTTTTTTATCCCCCTCTTTCTTTGCTGGTTTCTTTACTCAGAGTATCATTGTGTGCTGGAAGCGAGCACCCTCAGCCATTTATTCAAATCTCCCATGTCTCTCCTGTCCTCTCACTCCATCTTCTCAGAAAACCTGAGTTTTTGAAAGGTTATAATTTAAAAACATTCAGCTGGGTGTACTCAGTGTGGATGGGCATGATGTAAGGGTGTATAGGTGTGTGACAGTGTGTCTGCATACCTATGTATTTAGATAGGGTCTGCATACACAGGTAGACACACATATGTATCTTGAAGAGAATTTCCTGGTTTTTTGTATGTCTTTGTGTATATCCCTGCACGTGTTGGTGTCTCTTTAAGACAGTGTTTAGAATTTTAAGAGCATGAATGGGGCTGCAGTTTTAGGCATTTGGTGTGAGTGGATATGAAGATGGGGGCATGGGTGGGGATGACACTTGACTCCATCATCACAAGTTACGCCCTCCTGTAAACACCAGGCTGACATCCAACCTTATCTTCTTCAGAGAGCTGCACCAATTCATCTCTTTTTATTTTGTGTTCTCCTCATATTTTTTTTCTTTTGATATACTCTTTTTTTTTTCAGTGCAGGCATCACCATGGTTACCAAGCGCCTTTGAATGTCAGGAGGGGTTTGTTGAATTTTGATAGACACAAAAACACACACGCACGCACGTTCCTGCCATCGCCACATCCTTACATGGATTTTTGTTGTCATTAACAGCACACAGAGTATGGTGACAGCTTTGTTTTTGTGTGATGGATGCGCTGTAAAGTCCTGGCAACTAAATTTGCCAGCTTTTAACTGTTATTTTACAAGATGCCCGCCGTATTCTACAAGAACAGTTTCTTACTGTAGAACTTTTAGGGCAGTATAATGCTGTCAGCTCTCTGACTTCATTTATGCTTTTATATTATTTTAATGTTTAAATTGTATTCTTCATAATCGTTTTTTTACTGTAAAATTTAACAGCATGCGTTCACACGTGTATCCTAATTTTATATTGCCGTATCGCTGCATTTTTCACCCCACCTGTCATGTCACGCTGCATTTGACCTTTTAACAATGAAGATGGAGATGACATCTCTGACATCCGTCCACCCCGCTTATGCCACTGTTGGGACCATGTGAGATGAAATTGCGATCGCGTTGCCTTTGAAAAGGGTTGCTTGGAAGACAGAGACCAGACTTGCAACCACTCGCAGTCTGTTGCCATCTTCAGAGTGACTTTGGTGTATCAAGAGAACAATAAAACAGCTATAAGCTGGAGAGTCTGCTAACAGTCTGAGACTGAATGGCGCCAGGTTGGCAATTACATGTAATCTGTAATAATGGGTGAAACTCTGAAATCTGTTGCAAATCACATTACATCACATTACCTACTTACGTTCAAAGTCCAGGCAGAACCTCATAGATCTGAAGCAGAAATTCATAAATTCCTCCACAAATAGTGACATAGTTGCTGCAGGATGGCAACTGAACTGCAAAATGACAGCTGATTGGCAACCTTGCTTTTACAGTGCCTTGCGAAAGTATTCGGCCCCCTTGAACTTTTCAACCTTTTGCCACATTTCAGGCTTCAAACATGAAGATATAAAATTATAATTTTTTGTGAAGAATAAACAACAAGTGGGACACAATCGTGAAGTGGAATGAAATTTATTGGATTTGTCAAACTTTTTTAACAAATAAAAAACTGAAAAGTGGGGCGTGCAATATTATTCGGCCCCCTTGCGTTAATACTTTGTAGCGCCACCTTTTGCTGCAATTACAGCTGCAAGTCTCTTGGGGTATGTCTCTATCAGTTTTGCACATCAAGAGACTGAAATTCTTGCCCATTCTTCCTTGCAAAACAGCTCGAGCTCAGTGAGGTTGGATGGAGAGCGTTTGTGAACAGCAGTCTTCAGCTCTTTCCACAGATTCTCGATTGGATTCAGGTCTGGACTTTGACTTGGCCATTCCAACACCTGGATACGTTTATTTGTGAACCGTTCCATTGTAGAGTTGGCTTTATGTTTTGGATCATTGTCTTGTTGGAAGATAAATCTCCGTCCCAGTCTCAGGTCTCTTGCAGACTCCAACAGGTTTTCTTCCAGAATGGTCCTGTATTTGGCCCCATCCATCTTCCCATCAATTTTGACCATCTTCCCTGTCCCTGCTGACGAAAAGCAGGCCCAAACCATGATGCTGCCACCACCATGTTTGACAGTGGGGATGGTGTGTTCAGGGTGATGAGCTGTGTTGCTTTTACGCCAAACATATCGTTTTGCATTGTGGCCAAACAGTTCAATTTTGGTTTCATCTGATCAGAGCACCTTCTTCCACATGTTTGGTGTGTCTCCCAGGTGGCTTGTGGCAAACTTTAAAGGAGACTTTTTATGGATATCTTTGAGAAATGGCTTTCTTCTTGCCACTCTTCCATAAAGGCCAGATTTGTGCAGTGTACGACTGATTGTTGTCCTATGGACAGACTCTCCCACCTCAGCTGTAGATCTCTGCAGTTCATCCAGAATGATCATGGGCCTCTTGGCTGCATCTCTGATCAGTCTTCTCCTTGTTTGAGATGAAAGTTTAGAGGGACGGCCGGGTCTTGGTAGATTTGCAGTGGTCTGATACTCCTTCCATTTCAATATGATTGCTTGCACAGTGCTCCTTGAGATGTTTAAAGCTTGGGAAATCTTTTTGTATCCAAATCCAGCTTTAAACTTCTCCACAACAGTATCTCGGACCTGCCTGGTGTGTTCCTTGGTCTTCATGATGCTCTCTGCACTTGGAACAGAACCCTGAGACTATCACAGAGCAGGTGCATTTATACGGAGACTTGATTACACACAGGTGGATTCTATTTATCATCATCAGTCATTTGGGACAACATTGGATCATTCAGAGATCCTCACTGAACTTCTGGAGTCAGTTTGCTGCACTGAAAGTAAAGGGGCCGAATAATATTGCACGCCCCACTTTTCAGTTTTTTATTTGTTAAAAAAGTTTGACACATCCAATAAATTTCATTCCACTTCACGATTGTGTCCCACTTGTTGTTGAGTCTTCACAAAAAATTAAAATTTTATATCTTTATGTTTGAAGCCTGAAATGTGGCAAAAGGTTGAAAAGTTCAAGGGGGCCGAATACTTTCGCAAGGTACTGTATATAAGAATATAACCAGAATACAAAAAGTTAGCAACCAGCTGAGTCGAGTTCCCTGTTGTAGATAATTGCTTTGCTCTCCGACTGACTCAGATTTATTGCAGCATGTTGGCAATTTGTTAATAAATTAGCAGTTATTTCCAAATGCATACATTTCACCAGTCAGTCTAAGAGGGATTGAGTCAGATATGATTGTTTGGGGACACCAGGCAACCTGTGCACATCTTGCAATAAAAAGAGGTTGCCCAGAGGTTGTGGGTATTGCACGCTCATCCTCTATTACTTGTAGTCGGTTGCCAAATGTGAAAAAAATTCAACAAAATCTTTGGGCAAGCAGCAAGGAGTTTGCAGCCCATGACATCCATGACAATCAAAGTCTAAATATGACACACATATGTTCGAGTGCCGTGACCAGAGAGAGAAAAAATAGTGAATTCGACCGTAAAAATGTTTACAGTATTCAGCTGTTTGAAAAGAAGGATGCATTACTATATAAATTCCTATAAGTTAAAGCAGTTTTTTTTTACAGTGTTTCCTTATGTTTCCTCTGTCGTTGAATAGTAACATTTCGAAGTAATTCATAGCCTCGCTCGGACCAACAGCGGCTTCTTTTTAGTCGTCAAGCATTTATCTCTTCTAGCCACGATTTTGTTCCAATTTGCCAGTTCGTAGCCCCTGCTGAAAGCAATATTGCCCATCACCGCTGCCTAGAAATGTTTCCCCCTGTGTCATTAACAGTCAGTTGCCAGAGTGATTGAATTCACACTACACTGGTTATCTTCCCAAAGGCATTTGTCATATTTCTTGAGGCTGACTTGACTTCACATCTGATAAAAGTCATAGCATGTGTTGTGTGAAGCTGCGGCATAGGTGAATCACACACACACACACAAAAAAAATCGCATTCACAACAGATAACAACTAATGTATAATTTCCGCCTTTTAAAGTAAGTATAATTCTGTGCTGTCACTTCCTGGATTTGTAAATATATATAAATCAGCTGTGCTGTGACAGCAGATAAACAGAGAGGCACATTAGGGGCAACCAGGCAGAAAATTGCCAGAGTCGGAGAAACACTTGAGAAGGCCATCAACAGAAATGCATATAAACACAAACAATGAGAGAAACAAACACCAGTACAAACAAACACGGAGACAAACAAATTTGCTCTGCTCCGATGAATCCCAGCATTGGGCTGGTCGAGCTGACTGGGTCGACGCTGGGCCCGGGGGTTTGGTTGAAATGACTTCATTTAGATTCAAGAAAATAGGAAAAATAAGACAATAATAAAAATGAACAGGGGAGAAAAGTAATAGAAAAACAGGTTTGTTTGCATTTATTTTCCTGTCTACAGGCTTGCCTTCTTATTCATTTATTGATTGCAGTTCGCCCGCGTGCTAATTAAGCCATTCATTCATTTTGCATGTGGTTGCTTTTCACTCAGGATACTTCATGTCCCACAAATGAATTAATGCAGTACATGATTGACAGCAGAGACAGAAAATAGCTGCCAAATAACATCCCCTGATGGGAGCTTTGACAGGAAGAGACTTATCTTTCCCTTGTGTGTGTTAAATGCTCCATGCAACAACAGTTTCATCCTTAGTCATGACCTGAGGTGCTGGTTATTGATGATACCTTTTTATTGCCTTAGTGTTGTTGGATTCATCAGAACTGTGTGCAGCACACACACCATTGCGGTAACAAATTAGCAAACAGATAATGAAAATGGCACCAAAGCCAGTGAAGGCTTTGTTGTTATGTCTAATCAGGCTACATATGAATTTTGAGCCATGTACATCCTTATCTAGGTTGGAAGGCTTTTTATATTATATTGTACAATATAATCCATAAAACGCGTTGCAGGGGATGTTTATACTGGTCTTCCTTGATCTTTATTTACATGCAGTGTTTTTCTCTCGCTTTCTGTTTGATTATTCATGTTTGGTCATAAGTCAAAGCTTTTCTTTAATGATCCTGTCCCCACCTATGGTAATGAACTCTGAGTAATAGAAGAGGATTGTGAATGCAAGCAGGTTAAAGAAGTTTTCTCTGCAAGGTGGAAAGGCTTACTCTCCATGCGAGGGTGGGAAGTTTGGAAATTCCAGAAGACCCTCTACTCCTCCACACTGAAAAGAAACAGTTTAAGTAGTTCAGGCACTTGCTAAAGATGCTCCCGGGTTACCTCCCTCTAGAGCTCTGCCAGGCACCCAGCTGGGCAGAAGATTCTGTCTCCCAGCTGACCTGGGAGTAGCTTGGGATCCCCAAGAGGGGCCAGAGGAAGTTTGAGCCTCCTGGATATTTCTGCTACTGTAAATGTGAAATAGAGAATGGATATTTTTAAGAAAAGTGTAGCATATATTAATTTAAGCCTAATGCATTCATTAAGACACTACCTGAGTGATGTCATGTTCTGTCACTCTGAGGCGGTTTAGTTAAGCATGGAGGCACTGACCTTTTCACAGTGTGAAATTGGAGCTCACAACCACTTCTTTCTTTCTTTCTTGCTTTCTTTCTTGCTTTCTTGCTTTCTTGCTTTGCTTTGCTTTGCTTTGCTTCCATCCTTTATCTCCCGTGTCTTCTCCTCTTCCTGGCCTCCTTTAGCTTAGTGAAACACAGTAGGCCCATGGTGCTTTGCCATCTCCCAGGGGAGGGTACCAGTGGGTTTTTTAGCCTCATTGATAATCATTAGGAGGGTGTTTTATGTTCCAGATGTAGAAAATGTGTATAGATATGTGGATCAGCATTTGCCTTCATGCTGGTAATGAGAGGATGCATCACCATGATGAGTGAGTTGGTCAGATGGCCGTATGTTTCTGTCAAGGTTCCGCACTGCTGCAGGAAACACAGCAGTAAGGATGCGTGTATGCAGGTGCATATTGTGCATAATAGAAATAAGCCAACCATTCTATGCTTGTATTCCCATAGCATTACTGCTTGAAAAATGCACCTCACCAGCCATCTCCATACTAGTATCCCTCTTTGATCTCTAAGCTCTTTTTCTCTTGTTCACCCGCTCCCTCATTCCCTCAACAAGTCAATTAGGAGGATGCAGACACCCTCTCTTTTGGTCTTGGAGCTAAGGGTGTCACAGTTACAGCTGTCTTTCCATTGTTTCTGCTTGCTCGAACTCAGGCTGGTGCACAGCTCTGAGCTGCCCAGCTCGGAGGTTCTGAAGCTGGCACAGAGTAAGCTTCCCTTCTCCCTCTGGGTCTCTCTGGCTGAGTTGAGCTGTTTGCCACTGATAGACTCAACTCTGTGTGTGTGTCTTTGTGTGTGTGTGTGTGTGTGTGTGTGTGTGTGTGTGTGTGTGTGCGTGCATGCACGTACACGTGTTAATTATTCAAAGTGTATTAAAGCTTAAAGATGCATCTCCAGATGCCTCTCTGATCGGTGGCGTGTTTAATGGAGAGAGACAGATGAGATGAGAAGCGAAAGGTGGAGCATCCACAATAAAACATAAGTGGGGGAGTGTGGCTGTGACCTAGTTGTTAGAAGGGAAGATGCTTTCTAAACCAACCGAGGGCCACATTTATGAAAATATCTGCACACTTGACACAAAACAGAGAAGGATGCAAACAAAAATTACTCAAATTATGAATATACTTTCCTTAGTGCTGGATTTCATATGAAAAATATTAGCTTGTTCACAACAGGTACTACTTATTTCATATAAATTAAATAAAATGCTTCTGGTGTCACGTGCACTTACGAACATCCTTATGTTTGAACATGGCATTCGTAATGGAAAAACTGTGGTTTGCGCAAAAGTCCAATAACAGGACACCATTTGTGTTCAGATCAGGTAAGCCGTTCCTCCCAATCACTGTAGGACTCACTGTCATTGCCCATGTGAGTGTTAAAGTCGCCCAGTAGGATGGCAGATTCACGAGACTGAGTGCCCTTGAGCACCCCACCCAGCAACTCCAAGAAGGCTGGGTACTCGAACTGTCATTGGGTGCATAAGCACCAACGACAGTCAGGTGCAGGGAAATGACCGTCTTGGCCACCGGTAAAAAATCCAACGTACAGGCAGCAAGCCGAGGGGATATAAGGATACTCACCCAGCTTAAATGACTGAAACAGAGTCCAGCCCCTCTGCAGGAGACTGGTCCCAGAGACCTGCTATATCTACAGTGGTGTGAAAAAGTGTTTGCCCCCTTCCTCATTTCCTGTTTTTTTGCATGTTTGTCACACTTAAGTGTTTCGGAACATCAAACCAATTTAAACAATAGTCAAGGACAACACAAGTAAACACAAAATGCAATTTGTAAATGAAGGTGTTTATTATTAAAGGTGAAAAAAAATCCAAACCATCATGGCCCTGTGTGAAAAAGTGATTGCCCCCTAAACCTAATAACTGGTTGGGCCACCCTTAGCAGCAACAACTGCAACCAAGCGTTTGCGATAACTTGCAATGAGGCTTTTACAGCGTTCTGGAGGAATTTTGGCCCACTCATCTTTGCAGAATTGTCCTAATTCAGTTACATTAGAGGGTTTTCGAGCATGAACGGCCTTTTTAAGGTCATACCACAACATCTCAATAGGATTCAGGTCAGGACTTTGGCTAGGCCACTCCAAAGTCTTCATTTTGTTTTTCTTCAGCCATTCAGTGGTGGACTTGCTGGTGTGTTTAGGATCATTGTCCTGCTGCAGAACCCAAGTTCGTTTCAGCTCGAGTACACGAACAGATGGTCGGACATTCTCCTTCAGGATCTCTTGGTAGACAGCAGAATTCATAGTTCCATTTATCACAGCAAGTCTTCCAGGTCCTGACGCAGCAAAACAGCCCCAGACCATCACACTACCACCACCATATTTTACTGTTGGTATAATGTTCTTTTTCTGAAATACAGTGTTCCTTTTACGCCAGATGTAATGGGACACACACCTTCCAAAGAGTTCCACTTTTGTCTCATCGGTCCACAGAATGTTTTCCCAAAAGTCTTGGGGATCATCAAGATGTGTTTTGGAAAAATTGAGACGAGCTTTAATGTTCTTTTTGCTCAGCAGTGGTTTTCTCCTTGGAACTCTGCCATGCAGGCCATTTTTGCCCAGTCTTTTTCTGATGGTGGAGGCATGAACGATGACCTTAACTGAGGCAAGTGAGGCCTGCAGTTCTTTGGACGTTGTTGTGGGGTCTTTTGTGACCTCTTGGATGAGTCGTCGCTGCGCACTTGGGGTAATTTTGGGCGGCCGGCCACTCCTGGGAAGGTTCACCACTGTTCCGTGTCTTCGCCATTTGTGGATAATGGCTCTCACTGTGGTTCGCTGGATTCCCAAAGCTTTGGAAATGGCTTTATAACCCTTTCCAGACTGATATATCTCAATTACTTTCTTTCTCAATTGTTCCTGAATTTCTTTGGATCTCGGCATGATGTGTAGCTTTTAAGGATCTTCTGGTGGACCTTACTGTGTCAGGCAGCTCCTATTTAAGTGATGTCTTGATTGAGAAGAGGTGTGGCAATAATCAGGCCTGGGTGTGGCTAGAGAAATTGAACTCAGGTGTGAAAAACCACAGTTATAGTATGTTTTAACAAGGGGGGCAATCACTTTTTCACACAGGGCCATGATGGTTTGGATTTTTTTTCACCTTTAATAATAAACACCTTCATTTACAAATTGCATTTTGTGTTTACTTGTGTTGTCCTTGACTATTGTTTAAATTGGTTTGATGTTCCAAAACACTTAAGTGTGACAAACATGCAAAAAAATAGGAAATGAAGAAGGGGGCAAACACTTTTTCACACCACTGTATATATATATATCTCCAGTATCTCTCAACCTCGCGCAGTAGCTCAGGCTCCTTCCCCACCAAAGAGGTGACGTTCTCTGGGAAGGAAAATGAAAAAAATGCAAGTGGAGGAAGAAGAATTGAGGACGTCACCGAAGGAGCAGCATTAACAGTCAGCGACACGATGATAGACACCGATGAGCGGGAACGCTTGAAATGTTTAACCATTCACGAGATGAAAGTATACTTGAGGGTCATGACACGACCTATGGGTTGTGTCTCATTAGTATCTACTTAATAATTCTGTCATTTATCTATCTGCCCTATTTTAATCTTTACTTCGAGCTGGGCTGCTAAATTATTTTGTGTCCAAATTTTACAGTGTTTTCTTACGTTCACCTTCAACCTTTGTGAATAGGAAATACTGAGATGTCAGTGATTAAGTCATGTAGTCACTTATCTGCATGTTTATCTTCTGTTCATTGTTTTTCTCAGGTTATATTTTGTATTTTTGTGCAATGAACTGACCCTGATAAACCCATCGAGATACTTAGTGAAAGCAGTCTAGGAACATTTTGTAGCACTCATTTGTTTGCAGTCTAAACTGAATTGAACTGAACTAAACTGCTTTCCTGTGTTGTTTTTCTCATCTGACCTCACCATCATGCCAAAGGCTTAATGAACCTCACTCCGCTATTGTTTTGAAAGGACCCGAGTAATCACATGTGGGAAATTGGCTTTGAAAGAGTTTTGACGGTGCTCACTGTCTCAGTGGGTAAATTTAATGGCCATCAGTCTGTTGAATGGTGTGATGAGTAGGAGAAAGAGAGCAATTAACAGATATCATTTCTCTTCAGTTCATTAGTCTATGCTAACTGATGTAGCTTTTTAGCTATGAGCAAGAACAGACTCTTAAAACATTCTTAAAAATTAGGATTTGGCCAAGGGAAACCACATGTCTAATGTAAAAGGCGTCTGCATTCCACTAGGTAGTCCTGTGCTTTTTACTGATTTCACCTTTGGCGGATCCACCAAAGTGGACTGAACATAGATCAAAGGCAACTGATCTGTTGTGCAGTCTTGGCCAGAAATGCGCATGTTATTCCCTGAAAATCCTCTGATTAACACATTCTTGGTCTTGAAAAGGTCATCACACCTGAGATCACTCAAGTTCAACCAGTTCAGAGCAGTATGTCTATTAATGTTGCAAGATCCGTGTACGATTCTGCCATGGCACGTCATATTGTGCAGCAATGCTATACTGGCTTTGTTGTTGATGGCGTGCAGAAGCGTGAGCTCCTTTTTAGTAGTGGGTCTCCCTTGAGATGAGAAGGTGAGGTAATAATAAGGTAAGCTAAAGAGGGTAATACAGCTTTCAGGTTTTTGTGGGAAAGTAAAATGAGGAAATTCCTCACTGATTAAGCTGTGATGAAGCCAAAGTGTAACTTATGTTCATGCGTTTATTTAAGTATCGCCATTTCACTTCATAACCGCGAAGCCTGTCTCTTTTTCTTTACCGCTTCCCTGTACACGCTCCATATCCCCTGTAGTAAAGGGCTGTGAGTGGGTGGACACACCAAAAGGCTTCCAGCACAGTTCAAAGTGTCTTTTATTGAACAGAAGATCTCCTAGTCTGGTGCGATGGGGTGCCTGCCCTCCTTCCACCTGAGACTACGTCTGAGGAACTCTGTTCATTTGAGCAAAATAGATGAAAAGTTTTCTTGTTGAAATGAAGCACAGGGGGATGAGTCACAAATCGAGAATAAAAGATGAAACAGGTCTGCCAAAGAGGAGCGGAATCGCTTTCAAAAGTTTTCTGGCCCTGGTGAATTTGCATTCTAGATACCACGGTATCTTTTGTCAGGAAGTTTGCAGCGTTGTATATTGCTTAAACTTTTCCTACCCGGGACCTTCGGGACCAAGACACACATTCCCTTGTCCCAAGACTAGTGGAGGAAATAAACTCGTAGGAAAGTTGATAGCGTTGGCTTTTCTACTGACCTTGAAAGGTTTGGATGATTCTTAGATGGGTCACAGAAATCACTTATTATTCACTGGGTCATGGTCTAAAAAGAGGTTGTGAGTCTGTTTTTGGTTGGTTCCCACATGGCGAGGAGCACTTTGTCATTTTCTTCTGACAAGATGAAACAAAATTCATCAAATGTTGATCCTGAGGGCCGAGAGAGGGAGAGAGAGAGGGAGAACACGAGGATGTACTTAGTGAGGCCATCCTGAATCGCTTCTTGTTATCTGTCATGTATCCACTGTGTCACCCACAGAAATACACACACACACACACACACACACACACACACACACACACTCTCTAACAAACAGATGGTGTTTTTTTTTTTTCCCGGGCTCCTATTGATCCACTAGCTGATGCTTATCATCTACATCCTCCTCTTTGACCATCCGGACTCGATAGCATCCCGATAGACTCACAATCACACTTGGTCATCAGTGATAGCACACAGGGCACTGATATTCTAATGGAGACATGTGAGAGAGAGTTCCATATAGTTACTGGGGTAGAGGTCTCTCTAAGCAAACACGATATATCATCTGCAGCTCACTGCATTACTTACTGCATACTCCCATGCTGATGTCTTATGTGTTTATAGATGTTGTTCATCTGCTTAACAGAAACATAAATAAAAATCCACCAAGTGGCTTTTTTTTTCCACCCTAAATGATCCAAAAGGCTCTTGGATAAGGAATAGTTTTTTAATTTTTTTTTTAATATGCTACAGTCACACTAGGGAGAACAGTCAGAGCAATCAGAGTACAACCAGTTGGCAACCTGTCGAGTCGAGTCCCCTATTAAAGAGAGATGCATCACAGATGTGTTGCACTCATCGGCACGATTGGTTGCAATATGTTGGCAACCTGCTTGGATTTACGAATTAGACTGCGGTCATTTAAATCTCCCTGAGAGTGATTGCAGTCGGACCACAAGTGTTTGGAGACAGGTTGCCTCCCACCAGGAGGACACTCCACCTCTTGACAACTACTTCCATACCAAAAACCCCCTCTGTTATTACTCTGTGACTTAGCCATTATCATAAGGGATGATAATCAGTGGGTGTTAGAACGATGTCATAGATGTCATATATTTAGCAGCTTTTTCCTGTGCTCCCTACAGGATTAACACAAACACATTGTACATGTTTTGTCCAGTTAGCGGGAGCTTCATTAACTGCACGCTCTTGTCTTTTGTGGGTCATTTCTAGGCGAACGGTTGTTTGGAAGAGCAGAACAAAAAAGTGGTTCTGTAAGGGTTTAAGGTGACCAGTGATGCCAAGGAAGTGCAGTGCAAAAAAACCCAAAACAAATTAAACGTCATCTTCAAAATTAATTAGCTGAATATTTTCCATACCATTTCTGGACAAAGCAGCTGATAAAGTCCAAGTGTTACACTGCTGAAAAAGCAGGTGCTGCGCATGTTGAAATACATCCTAAATCAAAGTGTCTACTCGATCCGCACATCATACATTAATATTCTGGAGCAACAAAGCCCACAAATAGTATTGTAGTGCAGCTGTGTTGATTGAAGCGTTGATAGATATCACTTTGATTCTGGCCTTTGTTTCACCTCTCGTCTTTGGTTTTCATATAAGGACTTCTGCAGCATTCTGCGCATATGTGGCCTCGAGGGAGGGTGTCTTAGTATACAGTGTGCGCCACGAATGCAGCAGAAATAAAAGGATGCTGTGATTTTGGCTCGTCTCTTCTGATACACAAACGAGAAAGATGTAAAAAAAAAAAAAAAAAGGAAGTAGCTAACAGAGAGGAAAGTGAAAAGTCTGATTATTGAGAAGATCTGTTAAGACCTGTGGAATAGAAAGAGATCTACTGGGATTACAAGCGGGATCCATTGCACAGCTGTTGAGTGAGTGTGTTACTTTGTGTTAGATTTACTCTCTAAGGACATAACTATATTAGTGTCTAAAACTGAGACGTTGCGCAACAGATGACTCTTCCCCTCCCTCCCCTGGGAACATATGGTCATCATATCAGGTCCTTTTTCTTTCTTTCTCTCTGTATGTGTGTGGAAGAGTGCTGGTCGATGGGGTCTCGCCCCTTCCTTTCTGAAATGGTTCATTGGACTGTAACGCTAATCCGCTGGGACCCTCTACACTGTGATGACCCCCCCGACACTCACACACATAGACAAACACGCAGGCTCCCTCATCCATCATACTCGGCAGTTGTCTGCGCCTCAGAGAGGTGACCTCATTGGTGACAGCCAACAGCCAATCGGGGCTCTCGCCTCATCTCTGACATCACTGTAGATGTTTCCATCCTGATAAAAACCAATTAGAAGTGAGGAAAAGAAAGTTATATTTCGAATCTAGACGTGTCAGAGCTAAATATAGTTAAACAAATATCACATTTATTATGTTTTTCATCCCTCAAATGAAAAAATTATTTTTACAAAGACTGTTTCTAAAGCGATAGGTTAAATAAACATTATAAACATACTTGTGCCTCGGTAAGTGTAACATAATTCTCATTCTTCTCAGTCTCCATCTCACCGTGTCTGTTTTGAGCGCCTGCTCAGTCTTCCAAGTGTTTTACCCTTAAGCCAACGTTACCCCAGAGCCAATGAGGAGTGCAGGAGGTAGGACGAGGATAACAGAGTATAGAGAAAGGGAACGGAGAAGCGACGAAGCAAAGGGAGTCTGTGGAGGAGAGAAAAAGTCAATAGGAAAATGCAGCAAAGCATCACAGACAGCTGGAGTTCATGACTGCAGGCATCATGTTTAAATAAACCACAGAGCGGGTAGAAAGTGGAGGGTGGGAGGATCAGTTCCTTGGAAGACATCAGGTGCAGAAGAGGAAACTGAGGTTGAAAGAGACTAGGAGACAACAGTGGGGTTGAGACTGAAAAGGGAAAATGATGTGTGACTAAGCCACTGGGAAATAAACATGACCTTGGATAAAACAAGTGCATCTAAACCCTGCTGTCTTTAATTGTATAAGGGGTGACAGTAGTGCTACTGTACCCCCCCCCCCCCCAAAAAAAAAGCAGTGTCTCAAGACTACACTGAATCTATAGTCCCAAATCAGCCCAAACCTTGAGTAAGGAAAAAGTTTTGCTTTTTATGCATTCAGGCTACTGACACCACTCTGCCCTTAAACTCAGATTCACCACAAATATTCATTTTGTTAGATTCTCGACCTGATTTGACAGTTTTAGTGCTCTCCTTCTCTCTGAACTAACAGATCGCTGTGACTCTTATTTGGCTTGTGTCAGCCTTCCCTGCCTCCTCATGCGCTGCGATCACAATGCATAAATATCCTGTAAGCTCTAGAGCTTTTTCTAATTATACACCTTTTTAGTTTGGCAGTTAACACTTTGCGGTCTCTGCATATTTTAAAAGTTTTTCAAATGTTGCCATTTTCATGGATGTTCTTGACTGCATGTGCTATTCGTAAAGCCTGTTGGGACTAACATACATTCAGTTGTATTTCTCTGTTGTGTTGTGAATGGCATCACACTCTGTAGGAAACATTAGTTTAGAGTTTGTGCCCGCACAAAAGCTTGAACGCTGAACTGAAGCATCTACACTAACCTGATAGCAGACATCATTATTTACAGTAGTACTTTTTCTACTGTGACAGGCAATGATATCATTAGTTACTTCTGTCCTTTAATGTGGACAGGCTTAAACTAAATGGACATTTATGCTAGTTTTTGCTGTGTTTCTATATATTAAACCGAGTATGCTTAAAATCTCGATGAGTGTTTTCTTTTTTTTCTTTCTCCGGTTTTACAACTTTTTTAAACGGGTAAAGTCTGTAGGTCCACAGATGCGGCTGACAGAGACATAGTAGAGATTTCACAGTGTTGATATGGAAGAGGAACTCAGATTAGTTTCTTTCAGAGGGCTTACCTTCCCACCTTTGATCACAGTATCTGTGTATTTGGCCCCAAGGCTACTGTAAAACACTCCACAGGCCGAAGCACTAGCTTACTGAACAGAGCCAGAGGGCAAGATTTACCTTTGGATCAGTTTGTGTGTGTGTGTGTGTGTGTGTGTGTGTGTGTGTGTGTGTAATAGAGAGATGCTAAATGTGTGTATTTAGTGCATATCTATCTAGATGCAGCGCAGTCTGCGTCTCTGTGTGTCTGCGTTACTAGTCTGGGAATTAGCTGGGATAGATATAAGTGGTGTGTACGACACCCGTGCTGCAGAGCTCCTCCCGCTCGCTCTGCTGGGAACTTGACCTCCTTGACTCTCATCCCCCACTTTAATAAACGAGTGTATGGCTCCCAAGACCTCGTCTCGCCTCCATATCTCCTCCCCTCCTTCCTTCTCACTTCACCTTCCTCACCCGTTCTCATCCAGTGGTTTATCACTGCTCATCCTCTGCATCACCGTTCCTCTCTGACTTTCAGTGCAGTAAATCTGGATCTCAACAAGGCATTCCTGTAGCTGTTTTTGAGTATTTAGCAGCCATAAACGGGAAGCACGCGGATATGGAGTTGTATAAATATTCTGAAAGAACAAGCTCACTTTCATAAAGTGTTAAATATTTCATTTACATTCATATTTATTTTTTTAATCATAAAAACTTTACTGTTGTATCAACAGTTTCCTGTCTAGTAACTCAAATTTCATTATCTTTTACAAAGGCCAACTTTTATTATTTTCTTCTTCAGCTTTGTTGTTTTTAGTGTGCATTACATGGAAAAAAGGCCAGTTTATTAACACTTTCTAATAACCATTGTTCATCAGTTACAACTTGTTAGTTAATTAGACTTTGCTTAATAGATTTAGACTCAACAAACAATAAAATGGTAATTAATCATGCTGGTCTAATTGGTTTTTGTCTAATTAGTTTTATCACATATCTGGATGTAACTGTAATGATGAAAGCTCTTATGAAAACAACTGTAAATGCTAACTATTTTATCATATCCCTAATAATAGGCATATATATAAAAACTGTTTTGAAGCGCAAAAAAGTACACGTGGGATTCCACAGATTATAAAACAGTGAACATGGTTAAAGCTGTTTGTCCTTTCTCCCCTCATCTTTGGCCGGGTTTAGGCAACATAAGTAGGTTAGGTATTAGGAAAGATTGAATCCTATGATTATCTCTTAGGTGTGTTGGCTTTGACTAAAAACAGCAGTTTTTAGGAATGAGGACAGAATCACAGATCAATAATGAACATTTTATGACAAAAAAAGACACCATTATTTGGAAATCAATCAATCACATTGTGCTATATAAAACGTATCGGGTGTGTCAGTGTCATCAGAATGCTGCTCGGTGTTCCAAAGTGACTCGTTATTGTAAATCGCATTAGATTTCTCTGTAACGCGATGGGAGGATTGAAGAAAAATCATCAAATGCCTGATTCCTGCACTACAATCAGCTGACCGTTAATCAGGGAGGAGATAAGTATAAACATTACTTTCATTTTTATTGTGTGAAAGGGCAAGAACGTGGCTGTAGGGTGCGAAGCAGGCCAGAAGAAAAGCACAAGGGGCAACAATAGCAGTGATGAGCAGCCAGGCTTGTAGTACTGTAGCCTGCACCTGTAACAGTCCTCTGTGCCGTGCTCTTTGTGTTGTTTTTAATGCTCTTTGTGTTGATTTTAATGCTCTTTGTGCTGCTGTGTGAATCCACACTAGACTAAGAATTACATGTTATGCATAGGACATATGATTTTTGTTGTTATCTGGCGTTTATGTGAGATGTTGTGGAGCACTGCAAAAGTAATGTAATGAGTTACTTTTTTTAAGTGACAACCATAAATAAAGATTGCCTGATGCATGTACAGTTCCCGTGCAAAACAATCAAAGGTTCAGAATCAAGGCAGCAAAGGGAGAGAAAAGGTGAAAAAGAACGTGACGGAGAACGTAAAGATCAAGCGTGAGCGAGAGGATGAAAGAAAAGAGGGGAGAGAAAGAGAGGGATTAGAGGAATCCCCCAGGTAGAGAGATTGTTGTGTCTCATTGTGTAGAACCGCTCCGCTATCTGATGCAGACTCAGCTCTGACACCTGTCACCACTCCTAATGAAACAGCTCCCACAATCCTCTGCTCTCGAAGCTTTTGTTCACTACCGCCCTCCTTTGTGTGTGTTTCCCTTCTCTTTTTTTTCTTTATTGGTTTGTGCAATTGTGTGTCTTTGTATTATATATGTAGGTCCTATGTGGGGAATGCCTTTGTGTGTGTGTGTGTGTGTGTGTATTATCGTGTTCCTCAGAGAAATGTTGCGCTGTGCATTTTATTGTGACTCCGGTGCATCAGTAATAAGGAACCGACCTCAGGACAGTGTGTGTGTGTCTGTGTCTGTGTGTGTCTACATGTGTGTGTTGCTGAAGCAGTGGGGACCAGAAAGGGCAGTAGGGAAGAACAGATGTGAAGTGGTCCCAGCATGTGTGTGTGTGTGTGCGTGTGTGTGTGTTACAGCTGGAACAGATGCCTGACTGTAGTCCTTATGATGTTAACAATGACTCCTGTTTCACACTACTCAGGTCCATCCCCAAATACACTCCTTCCTTTTCTTCTTTAGTCCTCCTTTTTAATTTTTATTAGAGGCTAGCAGCAGTTCATTAGCAGCCTGTCACATGTATGAATGCTTAAAATTTTAACTGTCAGCCTCATTAAGTGACAACCTGCTTTACTGGGCTCCCTGGCATTGATTTGAGCTCTTCTCTGCCTTCTCCTTTCTAACTTCTTTCCGAATCTTCCTTTCTGTAGGAGCAAAAACAGAAAAAACTGCTCATAATTACAAACGAGGCTTCATATCATATAAAGGTAGACATTAAAATGACTAATGCATTGTTAAAGTCACAGTATTGTGTAAAAATTATCATTTGTAATCCCAATAGTATTAATATCCACTCATTAGACATTTTATTAACACCAGGATGGGCCCCCCATTTGTCCTCAGAACTGCCTTAAATCTTCTTGGCACAGATTCAATAAGTTCCTGGAAACATTCCTCATAGATTCTGCGCCATATGTCATGTGTCATGTCATATTGACATGACACATGACACAATCTCCCATTCCATCACATCCCAAAGGTGCTCTTTTGGAGTCAGATCTGGCGATTGTGGAGGCCATTGGAGTGCAGTGAACACACTGTATTTTCATGAAACCAGTTTGAGATGATCTGAGCTCTGTGGTGTGGTGTGTTACCCTGCTGGAAGCAGCCATCAGAGGATGAGTACACTGTGCTCATAAAGGGATGGACATATGGTCAGCAGCAACACTCAGGTAGGCTCTGACGTTGCTCAGTTGCCCAAAGTGTGCCAAGGTTTAACATGCTGTGCATTCAGAGATGCTCCACTGCATACTTTGGTTCTAATGAGCGGTTATTTGAGTTACTGTTGTCTTCCTGTTAGTTCAAAGCAATCTGGCCGGTCTTTGACCCAAGACATTTTCGCCCAGAGACCTGCTTCTCACTGAATAATTTCTCTCTTTCAGACCATTCTCTGCAAACCCTCACAGAAGATTGTGTGGGAAAATCCCAGCAGATCAGCAGTTTCTGAAATACTCAGACCAGCCCATCTGGCACTAACAACCGTGCCACATTCAGTCACTTAAATCAGCTTTCTTCCCCATTCCGATGCTCGATTTGAACTTCAGCAGGTTGCCTTGAGCATGTCTACATGCATAAAAGCACTAAGGTGCTGCCATGTGATTGGCTGATTGGAGACTAAAGATATATATAGTGACCTTGATGTCACCCTTTGGTTTGTGGACTACTGTTTTGAAGCCTCGAGTCTGACTTTTTTTTTTTTAAGTGAATGCGATCAAATTTGGATGAAAGCTTGTAAGCCTGTATGAAGCCTCAACACCAATTTAAATCGGTGAGTTATATAAATATACATATACTTATTTACATATATAAATTGTCCACTCACCCTGTGGGATGTGTCTGTTTGCTGTACTGAGCTCGACACCTGTGGTAATCGAAACTTTCAGGGCGCTGACCCCCAAAAACTGGGAGAGAGACTCCAGCAGATTGGAGGAACATCTGTCCAGAAGAGCGCAGTCCTGTGAACAGCTAAGATACTGTTCAGGACGCACAAGCTCCCAGTTCAGTTGTGACGAATGGGGAAATTAGCTATAGAAACCAGAGCTATATTTGTAAACACTTATTTCTAATGCAGTGAACTGAGTCACTTTTAGAGGCAGTCTGAGAGAACGGCAGTTTTCGGCACTTCTGAGTTTGATTAGAGACTTATGTACAGGATATACAGTAGCTCCAGTCCACTACAAGCTCAGTGCTGCTGAATGTAAATATACTCTGAGTTACTCTGAGTGCGTGCTAATGCCGAAGCTGGTTATGACATACTGCATATTCACCCAGCGCAAACCCATGTAGAGTTGGTGCAGTCACCTCTGTCTGTGTGTGTGTGTGTGTGTGTGTGTGTGTGTGTGTGTGCGCACTGTATTTTTGTGAAGGGAGCTGAAGAGTCTCTGCGTGTCATTATGTCCAAATTTCTCTCCTCTTTCCACATCCTCTCTGCCGTTCCCAGGCCAATCTGCAAGTCATTACTGTTGTTCCATTAGACAGTGCCCCAGCACAGAGCAAACTCATACTGAGATTACTCTGCAGACTATGAGGCTGCCAGTATGCTTTCACTTTAGCTATTCATCCCCGCTTTAAATAGTTTGCAGCTCCCACTGATTTATCAGTGCACATATAAACCTTTGCCATCCTAATAGGAAAATCATAGCTTTCTCGATAGTGCTTAAACTGGAATGAAATTTCAGACATTGTAGTCTGGTTTTTGTACAGCCTTTGGTGTTCGCCTGGCATTACGGCAAACAGTAATAAACACGTTAGCGGGTGTAAGTAGTTTAAATGTAATTACAGACTTTATGATGTTGCAAAAGCACAGTTTACCCTTTCACACTGCAGACTGTGCCTTAACAAGTCACGGCTTTTTCGAATTTCCACAGATAGTATATCCAGGACATTATAGGCAAATCACTTCTGCCTTTTTAGTAAGATGTGCATGTTTTCATCGGGAACGTAAAGTCCCTACAGTGATGGAGCATGTGGCTCGGAAGCAAATGAAGTGGCACCAACGCTTAAACTCGAATATGATGATATAACTGCATCTCATTTACTGAAGCAGATGAAAACTAATTGAAACACAAATTCACTCTGGAGCACGTGCAGTGATGTAACGCGGATTCCAGCCGACAGCTGCATATTGTTTTTTGATTTACTTAAGGCCGAACAGCCACTTAGACGTTTCAATTTGCTCAATTAATACAGTGCAAAGCTTTTTGTTCTTGCCAAATTTTTTTTTTATTGATTGATGAGCAGCAAAAAGCTGCTGAATGGGAAGAGCCTCTCAGTCGTGTCCCTCTCTAATCCGTTAGACCTTAGCTGTTTTACTGTGCAGCGTGGTGGAATCCGTAATGTCCGTGTTCCTAGGAGACGCTGCCTCGGGCTCTCAATTTTGTCCACGTAGAAAGAATTATAATATCCTTTGGTGGATTCTTTTGGGCAAAAACATGTCTAATATCCATAAAAAGCCTCATTAATATGGGGAAGGGGTTGATTCCAAAATGGTACTCTTTATGGCGAGTAACCACTACATTCAATATTCCATGTTTCATAAATGGGGGGGAGGCTGATCCTCAGGAGTGTTGGTAATTTGTAAGTGGAGATTTTAGGCTGGTGCATTTCAGTGTGAGAACAAAGGAGACTGGGCTGCATGTGGAGTCGTGGCTAATGGGGTTGGGTGCTCTTGGGAAGAAAAAGAAAAGGATTCATAATTACGGTCATCCGGGAGTTGTGATAGATCCAGATGCCACTTCTAATTCATAATTTTGATTGAAATAAAGAGCAATTTTGCATATCTTTGATTGTGTTGGGTATGTATTTTTTTCCTATTACCGGACAAAATGTCAGCTTTTTTCCCAGGATCTGAGCAGCAGCAGCAGCAGCAAGTCATTCCACCCAGCCCTGCATTTCACCAAAATGTTCTATTCTAGTCTCGGCTTATTATTGTCTTTTTATTCCTTCCTTCCTCACCTCCAGGAGTGCCCTCAGATCCTGCCCTCCACCCAGATCTATATCCCTGCTGGAGTTATGAGGCCGATCACCCTGCTGGCCCAGAACCTGCCCCAGCCTCAGTCTGGACAGAGAAACTATGAGTGCATCTTTCACATCCAGGGCAACACACACAGCGTCCCAGCTCTGAGGTTCAACAGCACGAGCATACAGTGTCAGAAGACCACGGTAAGAATCAGAGCGTGTAGCACACACACACACACACACACACACACACACACACACAGGGCGGTGAAGTCTTCCACAATCCCACCTGCTTCAGCAGAGGCTCATTTCTACACAGCCGTGCCGGTGTAAGCAGCGACGTGGGGCAGGAAGACTGGCAGTAATAGACTGGTGTAGCAGAGACTTGAACGCAGGCATATGGCCACAGGGACTGACTGTCGCAAACCTGCTCTCTCTTCATTCCCACTCCTCACTCCAGCCTCTTAGCCTTCAGTCAACCTGTCAACACTAAAAGGGAGCGACCGCTTCGGCACTGTTAATTTCCCTGGCTCCAATCAGGGCAGGAGGCAGAGGGGAGGCATTTTAACGACACCAATTATGACTTAACTTAACGAGACATATGATTAACATGCAAAGCGTACGCTGCAGCACTCAGTCACACTGATAGGTCCAATAGCGAGTCCTCTCAGTTAAAAGGCAGCAGGAGCCAGCATGTGGTTCTGGCAGCTTTGCAGGCTGCCTTTTCTTCAGCCTGTCACACACTTGTCAGCGACTGCGGGTCATTTGCCGACTTCTGCATCACTACTGGGCTGGAAACGCATCACTGATTTGCGGCCGCTTGCTGTTTCTGAACTATACAGAGTCGCCCACTTCCTCCCTACAAAGGGAGAGATTGAGCTTCAGCGCTGTGATCCTGGAAATCACTCTGCCTCTGATGTTGGATAGTGACACAAAAAATAGTTCTGGGGTATAGTACTGAAGTTGATTTGCAGATCGTAATGATGCCTCCCGCAGCTCTTTTGTGCTTTGGAAAGGTAATTTGCGCATATATAGTCGCTTGTGTCTCTATAATTGCTTCACGCGAGTGAGGTTCTTTAGATTTGGCTTTTTGAGTCGTTATTACTGCTTTCTGGCAGATTTGTCCTCAGTGACCTGATATTTGAAAGCCTATTGAATAGAGCATGAGCATCAGAAATAGTAATTGCTGGATGTCTGCTTGAATATTTAAATGACTTGGTCAACGTCAGAAGCTTTCTTCTGGATTGGAAGTAATTTTGACATTTGCTCTTAAATTACTTTGAAAGGGTCTGAGTTGAGACTTCTAGTGTTGACATTGTAACAATATTACATCTAAAAAACTGTTACGTATATAACAGTGATTAGTTTTACTTTTTATGTTAAGCTAAAAAGTAACAAAAGAAAAGAATATTAATATTTCTGTCAACAGTAAGTTGTTTTCACGGGTTTAATGACATGAGTTTTAACAACTGCTGTTAGGAGAAGGCAGCTACGCTTGACACATGGTTAGCATGTTAAATTATGGTGATATTTTTTTCCCCCTCATAAGCCTTAGGGTGTGTTTACAGAGCCGCAGAATTTTGTATTTGCATATCAGCAAAACTTTTGTGAACCATCATTTGAGGAATTAGAACACCATGTAGTCTGTATGGGGCTATGGGATAAATTACACATTTGGGAAGCAAGTAATTGAATAAAGGCCCAGTTTCCACTGGTGTCAGTGAGTAGCAAAATAGCCTTAACGCCACTGCTATAGGATTGCGCAAAAGTCTTGAGTCACCTCTCATTTCTATATATTTTGCTAGGAAAGTGGGAAATTGAAAACATATATATGGGAATACAGTATATACGGCAAAAACAGAGTTTATAAAAGTATGATGAGCTTGAACGTCAATATTTGGTATGAGCACCTTTGTTCTCCAGCACAGCCTGAACTCTCTCAGGCAGCTTTCTCTAAGTAGTCTTCAGGAATGGTTCTCCAGGCTTCCTGAAGGACGTTGCAAGCTCTTCTTTGGAAGGTGTGCTTCTGCTGCATTGGCAGTGTGTTTGGGATCATTGTCATACTGAAAAACAAAGCCATTTCCAATTACACTTTCCTGATGGTACTACAAGGTGAATTAAAATCTGTGTTCAGACTTTCATCAATTTTCACGAGATCCCCAACACCACTGCCTCAGAAATGCAGCCACTAATCCACTCCATCAGACCTGCTCCCACTGGCTGACTGACCCGGATCGGGTTGTTTAGAACTTTGCTGCCTGTTTCGTGGTTATTAATTAGGAACTACCACATGTATTTCAAGATAATCATCATAACTTTGGATGTTTGGGCTTTTCTGCTCTCACCACGAAATAAATCAAAAGCAGGAAGCACTAATTCAGGGTGTTACATCTAGTCTTTTTTGTTTGTTTTTACAAGACAACTTTCAAAAGAAATGGGAAACATTTCAAACATTAGTAGATTTTTTTTCTCAGCATTATAATATTTTGTTACTGATGATGAATAATTTTACAAGGAAATGAATATTGATAATTTTCATGGCTTTTTGAAGCTAAAATGTGAAAACAGCAACCTGGATTAACTCATTAGTTCCAGCTGATTAATATCACCTTATTATTGTTTCATAGCTGAAGTGTTGCACATTTATATTACCATTTTATTACTTGCTGGTTAGTGTATACTATTACTAAATAGTTTTGCCCTGTTAGCATCCTTAAATGTGCTTCCCTTGTTATCACCCTTTGTTACTGACATTTGTCACCCTGTACATACATTTCAGTCTAATATTACTTTTACCCATCGAGCTGGTTAATCCAACTTTTGACTCCACTATTAATACATTATTTCTTACCTGTAATAACAATTGCTGTCTTTTATTGTTTGAATAGGATGGCTGTATTTTATTTTTCATCCTGTGTTCTGAAAGCCTCCCACACCTCCAAAACCAGCACTTACTCCAGGAAATAGCAGTTTGCATCCCCAGTGTTTGATACACTCAGATGCATTCATTACTACACCAGCACTGCTGCCCCGCTGAGAGTTGCTGATTCTGGTGGACAGAGACCTTCCTCAGCAAAACTATGATTCACTGGCAAAGCCAAATGGACACACGCACACACACAGAAATAACACACATCCACATGCATTCATTTTTTCCACTCCTCAGTGCACTTGAATGTTTTGTACAATCTCAATGTTATCGCTGCAGGATTCAGGAAGGACAGGAAAATACAGGTCTAAACACAACTTTGCAGCTAGTGATGAAGCTAGACATAGGAGGCTGAAGTATGTGTGTGTGTGTGCTTGCATGCGCACCCACGTGCACACTTCCATGTGGTGTTAGGTGGAGTGAGGAATCCTCCTCCTCTCCCATCCCCCGCCTCTGTGCTCGTCAGGTGGGACTGTGATAGGATCCAATTAAGGGAGCTGTAGATAAAATGATGATGAATTGCAGCGGTGTGGTAGACTGACGGACACAAATATACCCACACAAACACACATACACAAGCATGGCAAATGGAAAAAGAAGGAGGCAAAAAAGACAAAGAATGAGGGAGCCAAAGAGGAGGTGAGGGAATTAGGAGGAGACAATGACGGTGCAACAAAGAGTGTGATGGAGGAAGAAGAAAGAGGGAATGAGAAGAATAAAGAAAGACAGAGGACTAAGCCCAGCAAGCAGACTAAAGGGAAACAAACAAATGAGGGAGAAACAGATGGAGACAGAATGCATTTGGAATATAAAAGATGTGCATGTTTGAGAAAGTAATTCTGAAAGAAAAGGAAATCATGAGCCGTGAAAAAGTGAAACTGCTGAGATTAACTAGAACAGCAGAAGGTGGAAGGACATTTGGGACAATAGGGATTGGTTACAAAGTTGTTCAGCCATGCAATGTTGGTTTTCAGACATGTCTATTCAGCTGAGCAGTACAATAGTCACAGTATTAACTGTTTAAGGAGCTGTGTCAGTTTAAAAGTTGCAGCTTTGGTTTGACTAAATAAGTCAATGCAAAACTGATATCGCAAGCATGGGTCCCATCAGCGCTTTGCTGACATATCTGCACGTTTACACTCTCACAAATGAGGATGCAGTATAGCACAGGCTTCAGTCGTTCTGGGCTTTTTTTGTTCTTCCTCTCACAGTCCAAAGCCGTGCATGTTAGAGTAATTAGTGATTCTAAGTTGCCTGTAGGGGCAGATTTGAGATAGACAGAGCTTATTATTAGACCAAGATTATTGCAGCCATGCGCAGTGAACTTGTGCTCTTGTTACGTTCGCCAAGGAGGTCATGTTTTAGGTAGCATTTGCATGTCGTTCTCTCTGCAAACATGGTAGCTCAAAAGGTTTTGCATGAATTCTGATAAAACTTCGTAGGGGAGTAGGTTGGGGTCAAGTTAACAAGGCATTAAAATTTGCCTTACATCCACCAAGGTCTTAAAGGTCAACTTAATAATTTATTGACTAAAAATTGGCCGGAAGCCTTATAACTTAGAAACTATGATTCTTATGTATTGTCAACATATATAAAGTAACACATAAAGATAAAATATCATGTCACATTTGACCTCTGACCTCTCCTTCAAGATCAAGTTTAGTCACAGACCAGTTTGACATGAAGGTCAAAGTGATAATAATGCTATATAGAGCTATGTTTCTTACTGCCATTGTTTGTACACTGTATAGGCATATTGTCAATGATATATGGGGATTCTAAATATCATGTTACTTTGGACCACTGACATCTTCAAATTAGGTCAAACTTTCTTAAAAATAGCTTTTGTTGACCCCAAAATGTGTTATATCTTTAAAGGAAGTAATATCAAGAGCCTAGTTAGAAATATACTGTAGTATAATATTTGCACTGCTCAAAAAAAAATTAAAAGAACGCTTTTTAATCAGAGTGCAGCATCAAGTCAATTAAATTTCTGGGATATTGATCTGGTCAGTAAGCAGCAGAGGGGGCTGTTAATCAGTTTCAGCTGCTTTGGTGTTAATGAAATTAACAGCAGGTGCTCTAGAGGGGCGACAATGAGACAACCCTCAAAACAGGAACGGTTTTACAGGTAGAGGACACTCACATTTTCCCCTCCTCATCTTTTCTGTATCTTCCCTAGTTTTGCATTTGGCTAGGGTCAGTGTCACTGCTGGTAGCATGAGGCCGTACCTGGACCCTACAGAGGTTGCACAGGTAGTCCAGCTCCACACACAATCCACATCCACATCAATGCGTGCCATTGCCAGAAGGTTTGCTGTGTCTCCCAGCACAGAGTATGGAGGAGATTCCAGGAGACAGACAGTTACTCTAGGAGAGCCGGACAGGGCCGTAGAATTACCTTAACCCATCAGCAGGACCGGTATCTGCTCCTTTGTGCAAGGGGGAAGAAGATGTGCACTGCCAGAGCTACAAAATGACCAGCAGCCACTGGTGTGAATGTCTCTGACCAAACAATCAGAAACAGACTTCATGAGGGTGGTCTGAGGACCTGACGTCCTCTAGTAGGCCCTGTGCTCACTGCCCGGCACCATGGAGCCTGATTGGTATTTTCCATAGAATACCAGAATTGGCAGCTCCACCACTGTTGCCCTGTGCTTTTCACAGATTCACCCTGAGCACATGTGACAAATGTGAAAGGGTCCGGAGAACCTGCGGAGAACATTATGCTGCCTGCAACATCATTCAGCATGACCGGTTTAGTGGTGGGTCAGTGATGGTGCTGGGAGGCATATCCATGGAGGGATGTGCAGACCTCTACAGACTAGGCAACAGCTATTTTTATTAGAGCTAACTGGCCACTGACTGGCCCCCATGCTTGCCCGACCTAAATCTAATAGAACACCTCTGGAACATTATGTTTCAGTCCATCCGACGCTGCAGGTTGCACCTCAGACCGTCCAGGAGCTCAGTGATGCTCTGGTCCAGGTGTGGAGGAGATCCCCCAGGACTCCATCCATCGTCTCATTAGAAATTCTTCATTGTCATTGCACATTCCATGCAACAAAATTCTGTTTTGACAGCTCTCCCTTTTTTTCACGGCAGCATGTGAGTGGGAATGAGATATAAATTGTACAAGCAATAAATAAAACAAAAACAGAAACAAGAAAATAACAACAAATGTAAATATAATAAATATAAATGGCAACCAAAAATGAGGTAATACAGACGTAACTGTACATAAAGTGTGGATGTGGGAAAGGAGCACGCCCCGACATTGTCAGGCATACATTCAAGCATGTGGAGTCCAGTATAGATATCCAGCATGTTTTTTTTCCCCCCTCACTGAGGTCACTGCAAGTGACTGCAAACTTTTGCCAAATGTGAAAAAGTCTTTGCAATCACTGGACAACTACTGGTTTTTCCTAGTCGCAAAGAGGTTGCTGTCCTGTTTTTCCCTCTAGTCTGACTGAGGGTACTGCAACAGTGACAAGCCATCATACTGCTGTAGGTACAATAAAAATGCTTCATTCTGAGAGTGTGTTCAAGAAATCCGTGTGATCTTTGGTACTGGCTAGTTAGATCACAGTCCAGTAGCAAACAGTTGATTAATGCATGGAGGCTGAACCAAAACAGAAAACGTAAGCAGCGTACTGAAAGACTCTAAAAGCTGAGCAATCTGTGGCTCATGCTTTATAGCGCATAAAGTCATTTGATTTATTTTGATATTGAAATATGTAATAGTGTAACTGTAATAAGATTAATAGCTTTTAAATACACAGGTGTTGTCTTTGTCCCAGGTGTAAAAGTTTGCAGACTTCCCCCCACTTGCATTATTTGTGCGTTTATATATTTATATATATACATAAAAAAAGAGAATGAAAACATAAATACAGGGAATCAACAAACAGATGATGTATCTGTGATTGAGAGCCTGCACTCCAGCTACCATTGTCTTCAGTATTCTCAGTAGGGAGTGTGTGTATATGTATCACAGCTGGCTGTGACTGGGATAGTAGAGGGTAATAAATCACAGAGAAAATTAGCCAGCAGTAGATGTACACTCATCCATTCAATCTTACTGTCTCTCTGTGCATTATTTAGCCCCTCAGCAAACACTGAAACATTGAACTTGCATACTCAAATACACTGGGGACCCGCAGTGTGCATTGGTGCACACTGAAATTCACAGGAAGACACATGGTGGCGTGCACATTCACACACGGATGCAGTGCATGCAAGCTGCGGGGATACCTACTGGTTTGTTCATGGACAAACACACACACACACCCACGGATGCACACAGAGAGCCTCCCCAGGGGTTTGGAAGCCTAACGTGAAGCAGACATATGGAGATTCTCCACATGATCCTCTTCCTAATCATGTGGAGCAGACGGAGACTGTAGCATCAGCAACAACCAGCAACCTGCTTTACATGATTTATTACACTGACACACATAGGCTATCAAATGCTGCGTGTATGTGTGCGTGCGTGTAGTATCTTCCTGCTATAAGTATATGCATCTGGCACACTTCTGAGAGGCACAGTAAATTTTGGGAGGATGACAGACTATGTTCAGCTGAATGTTCACAGTCCACAAATTGGCGTAGGTGAAGGTGAGACTCTCCTAACTTTCACAAACCTGTTATATAGTGCACCGCCAATATGTTTGCAGTCCAATATAGTGTAATGGTTTGGTCCTGCAATGGCATCTCATAAAAAATATTTTTGAAATTACTGAAATAAGAATAAATAAATGTACTGTACTTTACAAATTACTCTTTGGAAAATTAATGGGTGTTTCCTGCTTTATAGAAATTCATAGCAGATTGTTATTTGAAATAGAAAGTAGCAGAGTGGGTATGTTACATTATATACTGTAGGCAGAAGCAGCATCTGCAAAATGTGCTTCAATCAAAAATAAAAGCCCTATGACTCATATAACATTATGTTGCTCTTTATTATTATAGTGTGTGTGTGTGTGTGTGTGTGTGTATATATATATATATATATATATATATATATATATATATATATATATAGTCAACAAGAAGCTTGATGTAACTTCTTATAAGTTGTCCATAGTCTGATCAGTAACAGTACATGTCTGAACCGTAAAACTGCAAAACTGCAAACCACAGGACTGGCTACTGAAAAAAACCAAACAACTGAACCTCGTTGATATTCACCCCTCAGGATCTTACAATGATTGTTGTCAACTGCAGACTACAGCAGCTGACAGCAGGACATTACCATGATTCTGTGCTCAGCAATATTGTTTTTATTGTAAAAGGTAATGTTCCAAGCAGGGACACTATTCTTCAGTTCCTCCCACTTATTATGTTAACACAGAATAAATTAAACAAATATCAGCCTCAGTATGCCTGAAAAGTGTAGCTGGGTTATGTGGAGACACCCTGGTAAGGGTGAACAACTAAAGATGACAACAAACAAGTTACAAACTTGATTTTGTATTGCTGTGTGCAGATATAGTTGTTATATCAACAGTGTTGGGTGTAACGCGTTCCAAAGTAACTTCCTACTGTAACCACGTTACATTTTTTTAGTAACACCAGTTCAGTAATCACAGGGACGTGTGTCAAACATATGTGAGTGATATCAGTCATTTAGATGTAGGGACAAGATTCCTGTCACGAAGCTGCGATCAGTTTTTGGCAAAGAGACTTTTATGTCTCCGTTATTTATGCAGGTAAAAAGTGTCATTGTCATTAAAAATGTCTTTTTCAGGAGGCCAAGAGGGCTGCAGAAATTTCAACAAATATCACAGCTCTGTAAAGATATTTTATGCGGCCAAAAAGGACTGCAATTGATTATGATGTAGGTACAATAACACTGAGTCATAAAGATACTTACAAAACAGGTCATTATTTTATATATAACCCCTTTGTAAATCCTGTGGACTACACTCTATTTACCAGCATGAGCAAAGATATCAGATATATATATAAAAAAACAAACAAAAAAAAAAACCCAACTCTTTTTGGGACAACAGCGGCCACAGCCGAGCAGCCCGAGCAGTAAGCAGGTAACAAAGGTAGTGATGAGCAGTCAGACATTCTGGCATCCATTTCTACCTGTACCTGTTTGTACAGTAGAATCACCATGGTGATCTCTTTTGGTTGCTTTTCAGCTTTGCTTGTTGTTGTCGGTTTTGTGTTCATACATTAACACTAAATTAAAGTTTGTGTCGGCGTGCAAGTAATGCAGTAACGTACTAGTTCTGATCTTCAACATAAAAAAAAAATTTTCTCCTTGTTTATTTAAGTGTCCGTAGTTTCTGTTGGAATCCTCGGCTTTTCTCTCCTTCTGAGTTTTTTAATGTTGCTTCCTTTTCTCAGCAGTGCCCTGTCTGCACTTTACTGTTTGCCCAAGTTTATTCTTTGTCCTCCAGTTATGTTTTATTTTGAAGGTTAGTTCAAGATAAAACAGATTTGTTCCTTCTGTGTTTTCACAGTCCTACTTAGTTCCCTTTCCCACCCTCATTATTGCCCTGAGTCCTCCTGCCTGTGCCTTATTATCCCTCTTCCTTGTGTGTTTGTTTAGTCTGCATTTTCTGCTTCACTCTTTGTCAGATTGTTGCTGGGTATAACTGTTGTTACTGTGGATTCTCTCTCTCGAGTTGCCTGCATTTAGTTTGCTCTTGATTTATTTATTTATTTTTGAGAGTCTACTTTGGTCTTGGGTTGGCAGTGTTACATTTACGATGAAACTTGTTTGCTGATGTTAATTAGTTGCCCTTCCATGCGCACAGTGTTTACTGTACCCTCTGTACTATACCCTCTCTGTGATCTTAATACTGGAGAAATAACTTGTATCATCCATTAAAGGAGATGCAGTATCATTCTCTTCAGAGCAAAAGCCCAAATTAAACATATGCCAAATTATTTATTTGATAAATCCTCATTAAATTGGGTACAGCTGAAAAGGAGGACTTGCTCTCTGTGTGTGTGTGTGTGTCTGTCTGTGTGTGTGTGTGCTAGTAGTATATTTTTAACACACACTCAGGTATCCTTCAACATGACTAATTACATGAGTGTGACCTGCACATGGACACACACACACACACACGTCTCACTTTTTCCACCCCCCCACCAGCCAGCTGCTCTGTTTCGTTAGCATCGGCACTTTTTGGTTCCTCAGACACTCGAACATATACATGCATACACACACACACACACACACACACACACACACACACACACACAGGGCATATCTATTCATACAATCCATGGAGACATGCAATCCATAGAGACGATTCATGTAGCAAGAGAATAAATGAGTGCAGAAGCAGATAACGAATGAACCTGAGCCAGGCTGGTGTGTTACTGTAATGAGGCCAGGGACGGCTTTGTGCTCACCTTGTACTTTTTACACCTCCTCCCCTCCCACTTCTTTTTTTCTCCTCTTGTCACCTCCCCTCCCTTCCCTTGTCCCCTCTCATTGCCCATCCTCCTCTCTATACCTCTCTCGTCCCTTATCTCTCCTCCATGGCTAAATTCCTTTTCCTTCCACTGTCCTCTACTCATTTTTTTTGTCCCATTTGCTGTTCCCTCCCTCTTACTTCTCCCCTGTTCTTCTTTTCCTCTAGTTGTCATCTCATCCCATACTGGCTCTCATCACCTCTCCTCTTTTAATTGTTTGCCTCTACATTGCTGCCCTTGTGTCCCTGGTAATCTCTGCACTTTGTTTTCCCTTTATCAGCTTTTTAGCTTCTCTCCATCCTCCCAACTTTCATCTACCACATTCTCTTTTTTTTTTCCCAGCCTTGCCTTCATCCAGGTCTCCTCTCCTCTCCTCTCCTCTCCTCTCCTCTCCTCTCCTCTGCTCTCCTCTCCTCTCCTCTCGTCCCCAGGGGGGCCTACACTGAGAGTTGTCTCAGGTAGATTAATTACATGCAGTGACATGAAGGAGCTGGCCAGAGGCTTTAGTAATGAGTCTGATTACTCATCTCCAGCAGCTCTGTGCACTCAGGGGAGGAAAGTCGGGACAGTAGGCCAGCAGAGGGGCCTCTCACTAGGGAAAGAGCAACTTTCACCTACAGGGTTCCACCAATACCATGTTTTTGGCAGCAGGAATACCACCACTTAGAGATCGAAGCTATACTAAGAGTCACTGACATGGTTAAACTCACTTTACTTTAGGTTGCTCAAATAAACCGAGTTTGTACATTTCTATTAAGCAAGAGAAGCCTGAAGTGTGTCAAGGCAAAAGTAGACAAACATGCCTGGCTACTTGTATGTATACAAGTATGTGTGCTTGTATGTATTCAGCTCTCTGTGTTCAGTGCTAACGTGTAAAACCTGCATAATCAGATTTTGATTTACTGAAATTTTTGAACTGTGCAAGGCTCTTGTCATACCTGTTTCTGTTGTTTAAGGAGTTTATTTCTACAGTGGCTTTAGCTTCCTCCTCTGCTGCTTCTGTCTCTTTGTGCTTCCTCTTTTCCCCCGACTTTCATCTCCTTTCCTTATTTTTTCAGCGTTAAATCAGCTTACAATTTTTCTGGGACTCCAGCGCGTCCCCCAGGAAGCGAGTTAGACAGTGGGTGATGCTCAGTGTGACTGGGTGGCATGGTGTCACGGTGTGGTTTGTGTCAGCATTTTAAACCATGTGACAGCATGAATAAAGCATGATGTGGCGGGCAGCAGGGTGGGCAGGGACTGACAAGAGAACAAGCTTGCCCAGTGTTTTGGTGATGGCGGACAAGTCAAAACCCTTAAAGTTTAATGGGGCCACGCCGCAGAGAGAGGAAAAAAAGGTGCGTGTGGGCGTGTGTGTGGGCCGTGTGGTTTCACTGGGCTTCCATACACACTTCTTCAGCCAGTGGGTTGTAATAGTGACACTAATAAAGCCAGCAACCTAACTCATGCATGGTGCATCAGGGTCACATTTAGCTAGTGGGAAGGGAATATGTTCAATCAGCCTTTCCTTTGTGGCAGAAGTGCTTTTGGTTGAATCCCTCCTCTCTGGAGTTGTTGACATCCCAGAATCCTGTGGTTTCATTGGTCTGCGTTCATCACATCATCTTATTGTCTCAGTAAAGACATTCTTTCTTCTCTGGCTGCTTACAATGTCTCCTTTTCTCCCCCCCCCATGTTTTTGTTCTCCTGTTTCTTCAGCACGTCCATTTATTTCACCGTTTGTAACTCAAGCCTCTAGTGTTGACTGCGCAATGCAGTGTTGTGGTTATAGATCAAGGACAGCATTTAGTTTGGTTCCCTATAAGCTTTTAATTGCATTCACTATGTAGTCCTGTCAGCCTCAGGATACAAACGTGCATACACCCCAAATCTGGAAAAAGGATAACGCCTCGGTTCTCTTGGTAACTTCTGGCAGCTTTCCCCAAGTAGATGAAGTGGTGGACAGAGGAACAGCTGGAGTAACTGTCTCTGAGTCTACTCAGCAGAAGAAAATGAATCGTGAAGCAGGAGATGGCAAAGATGGAGACCATAAGTAAACCAAGAGTGAAGCTCGGACAAGCTTCCTTGATAGAGAGAATTTGGGGACTTGAAAGGGTTTAAAAATGACACTTAGATAAACTAACAGCAAAATCTTTCTTAGTACAGTAGTGTTTTTAGAGCAAGATGACGGCTGGTCGCACAGGGAGAGTGGTGCAGATGGAGTTGTCTGTTGCCTCTTTCTGTGTGTAGCTTCAATTGTTCAAACGTAATCTACGCTTCATCAAAGAAGCTCCAGATCAGGAAGTCATTTTGAGTTTTTAGCACAGAAACAGCGCTTTCATTCTCATTTGAAAACACTCCAGCGTCAAATTATTATTTACCCCGATCGCCTCCCAGCAACTTCCATCTGAGGTTTTCCTGACAGAAATTGCAATTCCAAGGTTTTTTTTGTGTGTGTGTGTTTTAGGAAAAAGAGGGTTATTCATTTTGTCCAGCTGTATGTGCAAAACAACAGCAGATCAACTCCAGAGTAGAGTCGAGAAAAGTTCAGACTCTATCATGTGTGTGCGCGGGCGCGTTTGTGCGCGCGCGCGTGTCTCAGGCCCCATTGCCCATTTGGGATGGCTGAGCTCCGTCTACCAAATCCAGTGTGTCAGTGAGCAAATTGGAAATGCCAATTTCACTTTACACCGCTCCGTATCTTATCTTTCGCTTACCCTCATCCCACCACTTAGCTCATGTGTAAATGAATGAGGTCCTCTCTCACACATACCCCTCTTTGATTTCTGGCTCCCCTGCCGTCTTTGACCACCTCTCCTTTCCCACATCCCCTATCTTCCTCCCCTCGTCCGTCCTCATCTCCTCACCCCCGCCTGCGTTCTTCCATGCCCATTCAACTGTAACCCATCTGTTTTTTTTCTCTACGTGCATTCATGAAATATGTCTGTTTTGGTGGATATGGATTTCTGCTTGCGTGCCTGCTTTGGCTGTTTCACTGCAATGAACAAGTCTGGGTGAATCACTATGCAGATGAAACTATATCCCGTACAATTTGCAATTTGCATTTAATCCATCCTAGAACAACAATTCCTCACAGAGTCCTCGTCTTTCCTTTTCTTCCCCTGCAGTATGACTACGAGGGCAGTGACATCAGTGACCTACCGGTTGACCTTTCTGTGGTGTGGAATGGAAACTTTGTCATCGACAACCCATTCGACATTCAAGGTAGAGAGTTTTCTTTTCTTTGTGCCTCTTTGATGCCTCCTTCTTTATTGTCGTCTACCCTTGAGGGAAGCTTGTAAGCATTGTTACTCCCAAAAAAAAAAAAAGAAAAGCCAGTAAATTGGCCCTGCTTGTTTATTTGCCTGTAATGATTTTCTGCGAAGCAACAACAGCGTGTGCAGCTGTCCTCCTCCGTATGAAATCTGCAATTTCATTTTTGACAGACCATCAGGGAGAAAGGTGAAAGTGTAGCACTGGTTTGGAAAACACTGTTCTTGTCTTAGGGATTTCAAAAAAAAGAGGGCCAGAGGGAGTGATTGATGGATAGTGATGATAACAAACAAACATCCCAACACAGAAATTAATAGGGATGGATGTTAGAGAGGAAGATAAACAAATGGAGAAAGCAGTAGGCAGAAGAAGGGATGAAGAGGAAGAGCGATGGGTGGATGACAGGTTGATGAATGCACTACGTAATGGCGGCGGCGGCGGCGGCAGCGTGGGGGGATGGGGGGTAGATGTGAGTACAGGGATTGATAAAGAAAAACAGAAAGCGACATGGAGGGATGGGATTTATTATTTTTAATCTCTATTTGTGCATGAAGTGGAAAACAATTACCAATTTTAAATTCTTTATCAAGTGTAATATATTGGGTGGTAGAGGCTAATGATTTTAGACGTCCCATTACACAAGATAATAAAAGTCTCGCTCTCGAGTGTGTCATACAGTCTTTTGCTGCGAATGCACGTGCAGAGCCAGATTAACTAACCCGTCCTGCTCCGTTCCTTTCTGTTTTCCACTTTGTTTGCTTTCTTAAATTGACACACTTGCACGTTTTACGCCGGCATCCGTTCCGCTATGCCTGACCTCCTTTTGACAGATGTCAGACGTTGCCGTTCTTTTTGCAGATTGCTCGAAAATTAGTTGCGCGTCGGTCACAACCTAATTCTTCTCTGTGCTGCTTTGTTTAAAAAAAAGAAAAAAAATTCCTCTTTTAAGGTTTTCTATCTGTGCCGAGACATCCCCTCTGGGGATTAAACGCGCCGTGTTTAGCATGCGCAGCGTGGTGTTGGAGCCGTCGCAACAAAATAAATAATCTCATTTTGATGCAGCCAACTTGATGGATCCCTTACTGTAATTTTTAACTATAGATTTAATGACTTTTTAACTCTGATGAGTAGTAAGCAAGCAACACAGACCCCACATTTATCAGAGAACCTGCGGGTGCTGTACTTTCAGCTTTGACCTACTCTATCAAATAATGCACATTGTTGGGACATCCTTATTCTGAAAAAGCAACGTAATAATAAGATTTGCTAGCACTACAGTCAAAGCAGTAAAACAAAGCTTAAGTCTTAAACACAGTAGCAATTTAGATAGTATGTAAGGATATAATATTACAAAACTAACTAACTAACTAAATCATTTTTTATGCTTCTATAATGGTTAATCCACCAGTATGTGCAAGCTCTTTATTTGAAATGAAATGATTTTTACTGCTAAACTATAATTATTGTTGTGGTCCATGATTTTTCAAATGTACTATTTTACAAAAAAAAAGCAGAATAATAAACTAATAATAATAAAGCACATTATTACTTTTTGATTAAGATGCTAAATTACAGTCATTTATTTTGCTGAACAGAAAAATTAGTTTTGGTGGTTCAGCTTGATTAATTTCTGATTTCTCAGTTTGCCGGCTCAAATTTAGGTGTAAAAGTAGGGATTCAGTTTGTTATTTGCCTTATGAATAACAATAAAACTTTTAGTTTTAAGCTAAACTTTATGACAGATTTCTAAAATATTTGTGCTTTCCTGTGTTTATGACAGGTGGTCTCGTAAATTTGTGAAGCGCTGTACAGAGAGAATGGATAGCAAATGTTTGGTTGTGTGTGGTCTGACTTTTGACTGCATTTTTAGGGGTGGCTCAGGAGGTAGAGCAGGTCACTTACTAATTGGAAGGTTGGTGGTTCGATTCCTGGCTGCTCTGGACTGCATGCCAAAGCATCCTTGGGCAAGATACTGAACCGCAAGTTGCTCTCCGAAGGAAAAGGTGTCCGAGCAACAGGGATGAGTGCGGCCTTTTCACATGATTGTCAATAAAAAGTGAGGCGTGGACTCAGGCTGGTGTCGGTGCATCAAGAGCCACCACGCTCAGGTCCAAAGTCAACGCGGCTTCAGGCTTCCATCTGCTGACAAGCTTTATGGAGATGCTGATTTGCTATCCATGCAGTAATTTGGGGTAAAGGAGCCCCAACGAAGTGCTGAAACATACCCTTCAGAAGACAGACATTATTGTAAAAATGATTGATTGATCTCAGAAATTATTCTAATAAATATTCTAATAATTTGAGAAACAGGATTATTACAAAAATTAAACTTTTTCATCATTTGTTCAGATGTGCTCGTGCAGGATATACTATACAGGAATGCTAGATGCTCATATAGTTTAAAGCTGGGCGGCCTTAAAAGGAGAGGAGCTGAAATGGCTTTTGTCCGGCAACATGTAAATAGAGGGGCCCCGCCAAAGCTCGCTGTAACATAAAGATAATTATAACTGTGGCTCATCCAAAACAACAAGGGTAAAAAGATGAAGCTGGAAGTTTTAGTTTTATTCCAGTTTGGTTAGGGAACGGTTGCTGTTTGGATTTTAAAGGCTTTGGTAATAAATTGTAAAGAGATTAAAATGTTTACAGGTTCTTTGGTACACGCCGTTTTGGTGCTCGTGTGTTTCCCATCACTGCACTCTTGAGCACCGGATGACAATGAAGAAATCCAGCTTCACATAAAGCAGCATGAGGTAATAAGGTCAGCGGACAAGTAGCCGGATGGAGATCCCTAATGCAGTTAGCAAAAAGTCAATTTCTGGAAGGCTAAATTCTGTTTTCTGTCAGTCAAAAGACAAACTTTTAAACAATGATTAATGTAATGCAATATAACTTCTCAGAGTGCAGCGGGGTGCTTGTAATTTTTTTTTTTTTTTTTTTTGCCCTGGTAAACAGTCAGTCAGCTGAGGCCTGTAAGTGCAAACAGCATGATCCACAGTGCCAGCAACAATAATAAACACACAAGGATGAAATAAATGAGAATTAGAGCGAATGTATTGAAGTGTAGAAAAGACTGAAATGTAACAATGCTGATGCTATTTAAGGTTTGTCTCCAATATTACCTTTAATCCCCACATTTCCTCACAGCTCACTGTTGATACTTTGAAAATAAACACACTTCTCAGGTGTGAGCTTTATGGGGGGGGGCATTCTTGCACATTATGAATAGAGCACATCTTTTTAAACAAGTTTTTGCAGGTTTAACCTCCAATAAAACTCATAATAGGGTTTTTGACATCCAACTATTCAGACGTGAGGATATGGCAACATTATCCAGGTAACTTTTGCGAATCAGGCCTCCAGGATTGTGTGCCACAGCGAGCGCTTCGCATGAAACATAGTGATGTTTTTCTCCGAGAGTGTGAAATCCAATGATCTTAGACGCAGTGCATGTGTCGGTGTGAACTTGACACAAATGGTCCTGTTTTTGTGACTTTGAGGAGGCAGTGCTTGCTACGCAGCTCACAAGGTGGCTGGGAATTTGTGCAGGCAGCATCCAAGGGTCGCGGTTTGCATTAGAAGACTCCTCTGATACTCTTTAAAAGCATGCGTTCGAAATCTGTCCTCATTCATACAATTCCTATAAAGGCCTTCTCCTCCTTTTCTCCTCCTTTCTTTCTCTCCATCCGCTAATAATCCCTCCCAGTTCTGTCCCTTCTTCCTGAACCGGAGCCGTGTCATTCGGCAGCGCCGCTCAGCGCCGGCCCAGATTTGCCCTGGTGTAAAGTGGAGATGTTAATGTTAATTAAATCATTCATTTGATTCAGAGTAATTAGCGTCGCGCTACTTTTAAGCTGAGCCGTAGCTAATCAGATTAGGCCGAGCTGAGGGCCGAGGCGGGCAGATGGATACGGAAGAGGCTCGCTTTGAAGTCCGGCTGCCGTCTGGCTGACAAAGAGTAGGAGGTGGGAGGAGATCCTTACATGTTCTCATGCTTTTTTTCCCCCGTCGCTGCTTTTCCACTTCATCAGTTTAACTGGTGTGACTGCAAACAAACCTGCCGGCCGGTTTTAACTGAGATAATTATGATGGCGATAAGCAGATGACAAAACAGAAGTAAAAGAAGAAAAAAAACCAAGCATTTCTGGTACTTTTTGCTCTCTGGTTTGCATTGGCTCTCACATTCTCTTTTGAATAAGGTCTCTCTCTCTCTCTCTCTCTGCCTCTCAATTTCTCTCAGTTTTTTTGGCTTGGTGTGTTTTCTCTGATTCCCTCGGCCTCCCGGGGGCCCCACACCATCTTTAAATTCATAACAATTCGTGTTGCTGTTTTGTTAACAAGCGCAACTAAAATTTATCCTCCCCCTCCTCCCCGCTTCCTTTCATCTCCCTCTCCTCCAACTTCTTAGGTGTTTGAGGTTTTAATTTATTTATTTATCTATTTAGTTATTCATTTTTTACTTTTAATGACTTTTTCCACTCTGCAGAGTTGAGGGAATTTTTTTCTTTTTTTTTTTACACAACAAATTATCAATTCCCTATTGGCGTTTGAAGACATTACCTGTTGAATTAATTTCTGTGATATCCCTCTTGGTGGCTTGTTAATTTTTTCCCTCCATTTATCTGCGGAAACAGTTATTTTCTCATCGGCGCAGCCTCGGAGTGGTAATAATCACCTACTGAAGGTTTTAGGGTTGGTGTGGGTGATTAACATTCATTTATGCCGTTCCATTGCTCTTTCTCATCCTCATACTCCGAAACGCCTGATTGCTTTTTTTTTTTTTTTATATATACCACTGTTGCTTTATTTCAAATTCACAACTTACAAAACTTTCTGTTCATCAAATATTTTATAAGCATCGTGCAAAATACAAAGTTTCTCAAAATGCAAAAACATGACAGACAAACAATTATGTACTACAGAACTGAAATACATAAGTGAAGCATTTATCTTTGGAAATGTGCTCGAGTGCTTTCTCCTCAAATTAAGAGTTAGGTGAGTAGTTGCTTGTGCTAAATGAAGAATAAGCCAGTGGCTAGTTAGCTTAGCCTAGCATAAAATGCTGGGAATGCATAGCTCTGTGAAAGATTTTTAAAATTATTAAACGTTTATATTATTTTTTTGCAAAGATAACACATTAGGCACGAGCAAGAAGAATCTATTGGTGTTCATGATAAACAAGAAATAAAAAAAATCTGGTCTTCAAATTAGGTAATTTCAACCTCGGATAAACAGCACTTGACATATGAAACTGTGTCATTATTTAGTTACAAAAATGAAACCAAAATGCAGAAGTGTGAGAAAAATTAAATATAGCGCCACTGCTTTCATAGGAATTAAGAGGATCCAGGTGCTGCTAATCAAATGCACTTGATTAACTGATCATCAGCAAGTGTGAGCATGTCTGTAAAAGAAGTTTTGGCAATTTGCTGGTCTGGAGCATTCAGGTTTGTGTTTACACAATGGCAAGGAGGAAATATATATAGCAATTGTTGCTGCCCGTCAGTCTGGGAAGGGTTATAAGGGCATTTCCAAATAATTTGAAGTCTATCACTCTACAGAGAGAAAGACTGTTTGTAAGTGGAAAACATTCAAGACAGTTGCCAATCTTCCCAGACACTGACGTCCCAGTAAATTCACCCCGAGGTCAGACGTGCAGTGCTCAGAGAGTGCAATGCTGCCAGAAACTCAAGCCATATCTCAGAATTTGCAGGCCTCTGTTAGAATATTAGATGCTAAATTTCAAGATAGTACAATTAGAAAAAGACTGAACAAGTATGGTTTTTTAGAAGAGTTGCCAGGAGAAAGCCTCTTCTCTCTAAAATGAGCGTGGCAGCATGGCTTAGGTTTGCAAAACTGAATTCGAGCAAACCACAAAACTTCTGGAATAATGTCCTTTGGACACATGAGACCAAAGTGGAGATGTTTGACCAATAAAAAGTGCTGCATTTCACAAAAATCAAACACAGCATATCAGCACAAACACCTCACACCAACTGTGAAGCACGGTGGAGGAGGGCTGATGATTTAAGCTTGTTTTGCAGCCAGGACCTTTGCACCTTGCAATTGTTGAGCCGACCATAAACAAAACTGTAAAGAAACAATGTTGTAAAGAAAAGTGGGCCAAAATTACTCCACAATGATGTGAGACTGATAAAATCATACAGAAAAGGATTACTTCACGTTATCGATATTGAGGTGGTTCTATAAGCTACTGAATCGTGGAGTCTACTTAGGTTTTCACACACGGCTTCTGCATTTTGATTTTGTTATTATTTTTTTTTATAAATAATGGTGCAATCTATTATCCATCCATCCATATACATCCATCCATCCATCCATTTTCTTCCACTTATCTGGGGGTTTGCAGTAGCCTAAACAGCGAAGCCCAGACCTCTCTCCCCCCACCACCTCTGAGACCAGCTGAGAGATATAATCTCTTCAGCATGTTCTGGGTCTGCCCAGGGCCTCCGCCCAGTAGGACATGCGTGGAACACCTCAACCAAGAGCTGCCCATGAGGCGTCCTAGTCAGATGCCCGAACCACCTCAACTGGCTCCTTTCGAGTAGGAGCTGCTCTACTCCGAGCCCCTACTGAATGACTGCACTCCACACCCTATTTCTAAGGGAGAGGCCAGCCACCCTTCAGAGGAAGCTCATTTCTGTCTCCTGTTCCGCAATCTCGTTCTTTCGGTCACTACCCAAAGCTTGTGACCATAGGTTAGAGTGAGGATGTAGATTGACCAGTAAATCGACAGCTTCATGCTCAGCTTCCTTTTCACCACAGCAGACCGGTGCAGCATCCAGATAACTGAAGACACAGCCCTTATCCGTCTGTCAATCTCCCACTCCTTTCTCCTGTCACTCATGAACTCATGCCCAAGATACATAAACTCCTATGGAGGAGGCTGAGGAGTGTCATCCCCCAATAGTTGGAGCACACCCTCCGATCCCCTTTCTTAAAGATGGAGCTCACCATCCCGGTCTGCTAGTCCAGTGGCACCACCCCAGATCTCCACACAATGTTGCAGAGGCGTGTCAACCAAGATAGCCCTACAACATCCAGGGCCTTGAGGAACTCAGGGCAAATCTCGTCCACCCCAGGAGCTCTGTCACCAAGGAGATGTTTAATGACCTCAGTCCCCGAGTCGTCCCCTCATCCCCAGACTACAGAAGATGTGTCAGTGGGATTAAGTAGGTCCTTAAAGTATTCCTTCCACCACCCAACTATGACCTCAGTTGAAGTCAGCGCATCCCACCTGGACTATATACCATGTGAGCACTGCTTTCCTCTCCTAAGTCGCCTGATGGTTTGTCCAAATCACTTCAAGGCCATCCGAAAGTCTTTTTCCATGGCCTCACCAATCTCCTCCCACACCTGAGTTTTTGCTTTGGCCATTGCCCGAGCAGCTTTCTGCTTGGCCTGCCAGTGCCCGTCAGGTGCCTCCAGAGTCCCATAAGCTAACCAAGTCCGATAGGTCCATCATCTGGTTCGGCGATTACCACCACAATAGGCACCAGCTACCTTGCAGCCACAGCTTTAAGCAGCTGCCGCAACAATGGAGGTGTGGATCGTGCCGGGGAAAGGGTCCTGAATGTTTTTTGTGTTTACCCGGCAAATGACAGTTCAGAGTATCCAGCCGTCTTGGAGTTGCTGGGCAGGGTGCTTGAGACTTCAGTGCTCACATGGGCGATGACCTGGAGGGGCGTGATCGGGAGGAACGGCCTGCTGGATCTGAACCCGAATGGTGTTTTGTTATTGGACTTCTGTGCAAACCACAGTTTGTCCATAAAGAACACCATGTTTGAACACAAGGATGTCCATTAGTGCACATGGCACCAGAACACCCCAGGTTGCATGTTGATGATTGATTTTGTAATCGTATCACCAGATCTGCAGCCGTATGTTCTGGACACTCTGGAATCTATTGTGTGCTACACCTGGGGTTAGGTTTAAATAATTGTTTAAAGCTCCTAAGGACCAGATGATTTTTATTTTATTAAGTCCTGATATTTAAAACATTGGAATTGAGGGAGCCTGTTATTTATTATGTGTTATTTCTTATGATAATTACTGTTTTTACAACTACAAAATTAATCACATTACACTAGTTAAGCTAGCATGTTAGCGAGCTTTGCTAGTCCTTAATTTTAATTACGCACTGATTTTGGAAACTGAATAACTAGCATGCTATTTGTCTAATATTCTACATGTCATAACCATAAATAAATGAATGCCCCTGCCCTTTAAGTTTTTTTTTACCAACTTAAATGGTAGTAGGTATTATGACAGTTGTTTACCCCTTCAACCAATATAATTTTATCCTCCACAGCACTTACTTGACAGTAGTGTTTTATTACAGTTCCAACCATATTGTATATCTTGACCCTCTCCAACTCTTTCTCTCTCTTCACCAGCCCACCTGTACAAATGCAGGGCATTGCGGGACAGCTGCGGTATGTGCCTGAAGGCCAACCCCAGATTTGAATGTGGTTGGTGCGTCCAGGACAAGAAGTGTTCCCTCAGGCAGGAGTGCACCGGAGGAGGAAACTCCCACCTCCCGCTTCAGCTGGCAGAAGGTGGAGGGTGGATGCATGCCACATCTGGAAACAGCCGCTGCACCCACCCCAAAATCACCAAGGTAAGTAAGCCGTCTGCTTGCTAAGACTGCACATGTAAAAGTCATTACTGCCCACTGTGAACATGACAGGCTTTGAGATGTACTGATATGAGTATATGAGAGGGAGCGTGCTGATATAGGTTTCGATGTTTGTGTGGCTGTGTGTAGCAGCTTGTTGACAGTTGTCACTTTGTACTTGAGTTTGGAGTACTGTGTCGTTTCTGTGTTCATGGGGTCATTTAGCATTTTTTAGCGTATACCTATTGGAATGTGAGCGTAAATGGCATCTATTACTCTACAGGTGTCTGATCTACTCTGTGTGGGTACCACACACAATTAAAAGCATTCTGCCTTTTTTTTTTGACGCCCTCCCACGCAAATGCACCAACGCCGAAATAAAATGCGACACACAGACTCAGTCGCCACATTTTCTACAGTTAATGTGAAACAGTTTCCAGGCAGATGGAAAGAGAAGAATGAGCCTGGCGACCTTTCGCATGAGTCTGAGCGTGCTCCAAATCACAGCAAAACTTTCCAGAGGAAACTGGGGTGGGCAGCATTTTGTCATTACAATGCACTCAACAACATGCATTGGAAACTAATATGAGCCACCACTAACCAAACTAAATCCGCAACACAGTTCCTTCAGAAAGCAGTACGTTCTTTAAACTGTTTGAGCCGCGGTCAGTTTTAGGGGTGATGACAGGTTTAGCTCTCTATTTTGAATTTTGTTGATGTAGCAGTCTTTTGACAAATCTAATACATTGATAAAATGTTATATTTTTATCCTGTGTTCTTCAGTATATTTCTGTTTCTATTAAACTACTTATTTTTTGTCCTATAATATTTTATTTACTATGTTAAATGAAAGGGTTTACTCTTAAAAAACAGAAAAACTGGATATGACTGGACTTAATCTGTTATACTTTAACAAGTAATGATTCCACAATTTTAATAAATTAATTAGTTAATAATTAAGAATCTGTAATTTCTCATGTTGTTTCCGCGGTGTGCAGTAGGTTCAAAACATTTACTAAAATCTTCATCTTTCACTTGCTATTTGAATTGAAATGTAACGATGCTCTGAAGGCAAATTTAGTATTCCACCGATGCAAATGTAGACAGATTTTTGAGGCTTCAAAGTGAATGCAGGATAAGTACATGCAGTGCTGCATGAGGCATTCATCACTGGAAAGAAAAGGGGAGAAAAGCCTCCAACACCAACGTCCGCCATCCGCGACAGCCAAACGAAACTCTTCTTGATCAAAACCCCTTCCAACGATATACGGCTCTAAAATCGCCTGCGAAGAAACGCAGCGCCGCTTCTTTGAGCATAATCTTGTCAACTCGTGAAGACAGTCATGTCACCTGTGGAGATCCAAGGCATGGCGAACCTTGATAGGCTGTTGCGTCAGCTCTCTTTGTTGAAGCCCCCGTGGTCACGAAAGCCCTACGTGTCCTGAACCCAGAATAAAAGCCGCTCCATTTTAATGTGTTGCTATTAAAACACACACATGATGGGACCTTGTGCCTGCCCTTGGCACAGAAATGGTGTTATTACTCACTATTACATCAAACTGCTGCTCCAGAGAGAAAGAGAGACACGTAAAAGTTTGTTTGGTTTTGCTTCTTTCTTTTATTAAACCGTCTTTGAGTTACGGTGGTTTTTGTACGCCACTGTCTGTGCATGTTACTGATGTAGAGGACTGTAAGGCTCAGGGTTGAGCTGTGGTCTTCAACTTGACCTCAGGAGCATTCAGTCTGCTTTTTTTTAAATTTTTACACAAGTAATGAAATGTCTATGCTCAATTCCAGGGGCTATAACATATAAATGTGGTCACACTTTCTTCATATTAATTGTTAAATCTGTGTCACCCACCTCATTATCACTCATTTGCCTTTGTTTTACTTAAGTTGCTTTTCTAGTTTCTCTTCTAGTGTGATTCCTTCACAGCTTGTTCTCACTTTGTTAGTACGAATGTGTGTTTTCAAACATCATCAATGCTGTGTGTGTGTGTGTGTGTGTGTGCGTGTGCATATTTGAGTCAGCCTGTCTGTGAATGTGGCGGCTCCCAGCATGTTTGTTTTATGTTGCCATAAATGAGAAGGAGAGGCTGTGTGAGTGATGTGTTTTCATATTATGATAATAGTACAGGTTGTGTGAAACAGACTAATAAATGTCTAACAAGATATATAAAAGATAAATAAATGCAGAAACTCAAAGACACCTTGATATGGAGACAATAGTAGATGTTTGTCTTTCTGCCTGTAGGTGATATTAATTTTATCACAGGTTATGACTTTAGGAGCTTTATTATTATTATTTTTTTTTAGGTGGATCCATTATTATAATTTCCAGTTCTGTTCACGCAAGTTATTTTGTTGACTTATTAAAGCGTAATTAACATAGCCACAAAAAATGACTCTTTGGTAAACCATGCAGTGCATGCCTATGACAGCTGATTATTACATTATTCTGTGAAATCAGTCTATGCGAGCAGGCCTTTCTTATTTAAAGTTTAAATAATAGAAGGGATTATCAACAAAAGATCGTGAAAACTACCTGCAAAAATTAACTTGACCACCGGCAAACGACTCCCCGATCCCTGTGGTACGTTAGCAAGTGGCCCAATATCCAGTGGCCAGAGATATACAGTACGTGTATTTGGTGGACAAACCCAGATATACACCAGAGAGAAGTTACGCGCATACAAGTGACTGGATGCTTACAATTATGTTGTCCGTTGCCATGTACCAAATGTCATATATCATGATACAGACTCTGAGTTTTGAGTCTTGAAGGCAGAAGTTCATCCAAGTCAAAGACAAGGAAACACGACCGCTGTGTATGAGGCTCGGGTCATTGTAAACAAGTCAGAGAGCTACGTCCTCACAGGGAATTGTACCTGCATGGCAGCGTGAGTGCTTTGTCAAACTGCTTTTCTAGCTTGCTAAGATTTTTCCGGCTGCAGATATTATTAATTTACAATGGAAAAAATATATACTGTTCCAGTCAATTCAATTCAATTCAATTTTATTTATATAGCGCCAAATCACAACAAACAGTCGCCTCAAGGCGCTTTGTATTGTGGGTAAAGACCCTACAATAACACAGAGAAAACCCAACAGTCAAAACGACCCCCTATGAGCAAGCACTTGGCGACGGTGGGAAGGAAAAACTCCCTTTTAACAGGAAGAAACCTCCAGCAGAACCAGGCTCAGGGAGGGGCAGTCATCTGCTGCGACCGGTTGGGGCTGAGGGGAGAGAGACAGGACAAAAGACGTGCTGTGGAAGAGAGACAGAGATTAATAATAATGATTAAACACTGTGAGACACACACAACCATTCATATGTGAGTCTGCACATACTTTTGACTGGCACCTCATACTGTAATCTATAGTGCGATTAAATATCAATTTAAAAATCAGGACACTCTGAGTCCAGCGATGCCTCACCTGGAAATAGCTAGCCACACTACAGTTTAAAAGCCAAATAGCCTACCAGCTAATGCTGTTTACTTTAGATACCTGACATCCCGGTATAACCAGAGGAGATAAATAACTTTACCTGATATAAAATGGGCAAGCATTTCTGATCGTGTCCTCAGTGCAATTTTTATTAGTACATTTGATGGCTTTCAACCACAGAGCCTCCGTTTCCTCTCAAACAGCCGTGATCCTGTGGGAATTCAGTACAACTTCAGTCCTTTTTTGGTAGAGTAGAAATTCTGACAGCCAAACACGCAACAGCCAGACATTTTGACGCTGATATCGCTTTTAAATCACGTTTTATCACTGTGCAGTCTCCTTGTTCTTATTGATTTGAATGGAGTAGCAGTTCACTTCCGTTGCCAGAACGCGCGTGCATCCTTGATGACGCAGGCTGTAAAAGGGTCTATAAGGTGACAAGAAAAATTGCAATGATAACGTGCAATATGACACACACACACACACACACACACACAGAGCAGCCAGAGAAAGCCTTCACCCTTTCCACCAGAACAGTTCTACTGCACCAAAAATGTGGCTGTTAAAGTTTTCAATACAAATTTGTGCAAATTTGTGCAAAATGCAAATTTGGTACTGATAGCCATGAAAAATTATCCCAATACCAAAGGGAAAAAATACAAACTTATGAGTTTTTGTTTTGTTTGTTTTTTGTTGCAGTAAACAGAACACTGCTGTTCTGTGCAAACGTATTCAGCTGGAGCCCTGTTTGACCCTGTTTATTTCTGTGCTCCTGGTGGTTTGGCACAATACTTTGTTGCTGATCAAATAGAGTCGGTAAGGTAGACTGTGTTCTTGTCCTGTTCAGCTGCTAGTGAGAAGAGGGGCTGTGTGTCTGCCTGTCTGCAGTGTTGCTCTGTGAAGTTGTGTGCCATCTGGAGGAGGCAAAGCCAGCAATGTTGGTGTTGATACTGTTGCAAATGAGTATCTAACCCGATAGTAATTTTTAGTATCAATTAGTATCAAGTAGTATCTGAATATCGATTTTGTATTTATTTTTGGACGGCAAGTTCACACTGATCGTGGCCTGACCTACAGTAGATTATCATGCATAAAGCCATAATGGGGAAAAAACAATGTGAATCAAGGAGGGGCGACCACACAGGAAGTGTCTGCCAGCGATGCAGCAAAGGGAGATTGTGGAATGTGAATGAAGCTGACCACTGAATGTTTTTTTCCTTTATCTACCATAAACATGGAAAAGCAGAAGAGGAATGATGTTGCTGGTGTGGCTAGGTGGAATAAAGTGGCCAGTTATACACACCGCCTTGGTCGCCAGTCTCTGTTTACATTCCTTTGCTGAAACTCACAAGGTATCGTGAAAAATAGCAAATATGGCATTACAGCATGTAATCTGTTATGTCTCAGTCCATAAAAAGGCGAGATTCTGTGGCATTCCTAAAATGACCCAGTGACCACTGTAACAAGCAAAATTACTGTGTAGTCTGAGATAAAAGTCAACAAGGGTGTCCCTGAGAAGTCTCCATTAGAATTTTGACTTCACAGTGACCCACTTAAAGGGTTAAATTGGACACACAGCAAAAGCTGCATCTTAGAGCTTCATTCAGCTTCCAGGCTGCAAAGTCTCTCAATATAAGTTGATGCCACTGAAAACAAGGGTCCTTTAATATTATTGAAGTCTGTGAACCCATTCGGTGTCCCCTTTCAAATCGCTGAACAGGGAACAATGTTCAAAGAATATTTGTCTCAGACAGTTTAGGCAGGTCTGCCATAGCAGAGCTCTCAAACCGCATAACTTTCCCAGTTTTTAACTGGCCTTCCATGGCCCCGTGCACTATTGGTTACCACTCAGCCCACAGCTGGATTGTGCCCACAAATAAAATTTGTATAGATGCTGGATGGCAGACTATGAGGAAACCACTGCTGTAATACTAATGATTTGATGTGGCTACTGTGTGGTTAGGCCCGTAATATAAAAGGTCACATCACCACAGAGTGACGCCCCAGTACTTTACCACCAAGTGCTTCCCGGTCAGCGGTACTTAAAAGAAGTGGCCAAACAAAGGGAGAGAAATAATGCAATGAGCTTTAGTGGATTTGTTTTCCATTCATTTTATGTGATATGTTAGAACGAGCCAACGTTACAAATGTAGTGGTCTTTTCTTTTTTAGCTGTGATGGCAAAATAATTGACGTGGTGGAGGGAGATTCCGTTTTTATCATCTTTGCAGAAAACTATGGTCAAAATTTAAATCCTACTACACCAAACAGTGTCAGACTGAATAAAGGAGACATAGCAAAACCCTCAGATTGAATGTTAGACTGTGAGCTGATCAGCTCCAGAGTTCGGTGGTTAGTGGTTAGTAGCTGGCAGAGACTATGTTTTGCTAGTATGAGTCCTCTAGCATTTGTGTTCCTAGATCAGTTTGGTTTGTCGTGTGGAACAATTACATCTGCTAGTCTTTTTGCTGGTAGGTCTTAAGACTCATGTGTTAGAGCACAAATGTGGTTCTGTTACATCAGATTACTTTCTTAAAAAAGCAAAAACACATGAGATCCATTTACAGCTTAAGGGTGTCTGTGCTATAACCCAGGGAACGGTTGTGTTGTGTCAAATCACTACAACGTGAGTCCAAAGCTGCTTGAGGTCCCATTTCCACACTGTGGCGCCTCTGCATGCCCACAGGCTCACTGAGCACTGGTTATCATTTTCTGTGGTGCTTTTATACTTTCGAGATTTTCTGAGGTTCCAGTAGAAATTCACTTTTCCATGTCAGTAGAATTTTATAATGGTAGACAAATATAACAATTACATATACGATCCATTGCATTCTTTCATTCATAGAAGCTTAAAGTTATATCCAGTTCAAATCAGTTTTATTTCTACAGCGCCAAATCACAACATACAGTCAGCTCAAGGTGCTTTATTTTTCAAGGTAAAGACCCTACAATAATACAGAGAAAACCCAACAGTCAAAACGACCCCCTATGAGCAAGCATTTGGCGAGAGTGGGAAGGAAAAACTCCCTTTTAACAGGAAGAAACCTCTGGCAGAACCAGGCTCAGGGAGAGTTAGTCATCTGCTGCGACCGGTTGGGGCTGAGGGGAGGGAGACAGGACAAAAGACGTGTTGTGGAAGAGAGCCAGAGAATAATAATAACTAATGATTAAATGCAAAGTGGAGTATACACAGAGTAAAAAAGGTGAATGAAAAGAAACATTATGCATTATGGCAACCCCCCAGCAGCCTAGACTTATAGCAGCATAACTAAGGGGTGGTTCAGGGTCACCTGATCCAGCCCTAACTATAAGCTTGATCAAAAAGGAAAGTTTTGAGCCTAATATTGAAAATAGAGAAGGTGTCTGTCTCCCAAATTATAGTGTTCTGACTCATAGCAGTCGCTAAAGCCAAATTCTCTCAAGCTTGGAGACTGGGCAGTGACCCCCTGGCAATTGCCAGCATGTATTCTGCAACTGGTTGGTGAGTTGTTGCTCTCAAACTTGGAAATTCAGCGAACTCAAAATCGGCATCTTTTGTGCAAACTGTAAGTGACTGCAGCAATCTGCTCACAGTGAAAGCCATCCCAAGGAGGTTCTTAGTGTAGGATCTTCTTTGCAACTGATCTCACCTAACGACAGCCAGCATTTTTCCCTATCGACCAGAGGTTGCCAAACGGTCTCTAGGCTGGTGTGACAGGAGCCTTTGGTAGAATATAAATCAGAACAATTGGTCCAACCATGGTCCACTGCTTACCTTACAGCTGATAACACTCAACAAAGTGTTGTGGCTTTATTGAGGCTTTCCTTTCTCTGGAACTCATCATGCTGCGTGCATGCAGTGACACTGTGCACAGAGATTCCCTAACTCTTTGTCTCCTAAATGAAATATGAGAAGATAAGACAGATTAAGCACCAAGATGAGTTGGGTGAAAGTTTCAGGGCAGTTCTTGTCAGTGTTAATGCCTTACTAAGGAAGCTGCACATGGAAACACAGAAGCATAAGGAAACCTAGATACATATACGCACATGTACATACTAGCCTCTATGAAACACAGCTGTAGTATTTTTGTTTCAAATTGATGCAAAAGCAGCTGTGTGTCTAGCCCCATATGCTTTTCCAAGTCCATACACTAGTGCTGTGAATGTACGTCCAGCTTTAAGCCTAATTACAAATAAAAGCTGTATTTTGGAGGAATTCAGGCATATAGAAAATTCCGGGGTAATACCACTTTCTTTGACAGTATTTTTCAAAAGTATGTGCAAGCAAGCATGCAAGGTTTTTGCCATGGCCTGGGGACCATTATGTGTGTTTATGGTGCGATAGTATATGGCTCCATAGTCATCACTGGTCCCTTTCTGAATGCCACCCTCACATAATAGTGGAAATCCCTTTAAAAGCACTCCTCTTTGTCGTTTTCTGTTGCTTCTCTCTCTGTGGCTCTGCCAGTGTTTATATCCCAGGGCTGGGTGGCTAGCTCATATTGTGTTTTGTGGTATCATAGCTCCATTCTTCCAAAACCATCTGAAGGCCCATTTCCACACCCTGACATCTGTTGTCCATATCGTACCCTGGAGCTTGATGGCTACTCACTCTGGTCAGTGTTTACCAGCTATCATATTTGTGGAACCAAAGTACTGAGGCTCCTCTGGCGCCTGAGGTTCCAATGCGAGTAAGCTTCCAAATAGTAAGCAGCGTTATACCCAGCCAGAATGTTCTGACTCCCCCTCTAGTATTTTAATTCAGTTTACGTTTTTCTTTTCTTTTCTATGGCAGCATGTACAGGATCCATTTACAAACCCAAACACACAATCATCTCATCTCTGATCATCATAAAGACATATCCAGTCAGTGAAATGTTTATTTCTCTTAAACACAAGCAGTGTCAGCTGAAACAGATCTGTGTTTATTGGTGGTGTGTTTATGCACAATAACTATGTCTCTTTATGTGATAGAATAATGCTGCCAACGGTGCTGTGATTTTTCCTTCTCTACATTTAATCGGCTCTAAGATGTAGTTTGTCTGGTAATCTTTCATTGGTTAGACTTCATGTAAAAGAGTCAGTAGGTGATTATGTTAGTTTTAATAAGCTGATAAAGTCTTTAGGATTATGATTAAAAACAAAAGGTGATAAGTTAAAAAGCATTTGTACCCTATTGACATAGTAAAAAGACAGTATGTCAGAGGTTAAACATGAGAGATGAATACCAGAAACATGTTAAAAATCCTGCACCGGGGTATTTTTACCGCTGTGTTGCATCATCCCTTTTAACAGCGCTCTGTGTTTGGGAACTGAGGACTAACTAACTGTGATGGTTTTAGATGTGAAATGTTTTGTCCATCCTTGCACGATATAGGATATCAGCTGCTCAACAGTTCAGGGCTTTCCCTTCCTTTCATTGTCTTATTTTTCATTTCATAATGTGGCGCGTATTTCATAAGGGTGATTGATAGGTCTTCAATTTAGGCAGGCAGATGGTTTGGCATTGTCTTGCTGAAATAAGAAAGACCCTTCCTGAAAAAGATGGCAGCATGTCTTACCCCAAAACCTGTAAATGTTATTGAGCATTTTTTACCACTGACATGTGTGCTAATGCATTGCTCTGAAACCAAAATTTCAGTCTTGAGTGGTCAGACCGCAGGCCAGTTTTCCACTTCACGCCAGTCCTTATTAAATGAGACCCAGCCCAGAGAAGGCAGCAGGGTTGAGCCTAGTTTTCAGAAGTGTTCCTGAGCCCGTGTGTGAGGTTGTTTATGCAAGCCCTGAACAATTTAGTTAACGTCAGGCAGACAGCATGTGAAAGAATTTCCTACATCAATAACTAGAATGCTACCCTTGAGCAAGGCATTTAACTTCCAGCTGTTCTAGCTTTGCTTTTTTCTGCAGAAAACATTTTGGATCTCAGCATATTTCCTCCATATAAGCATCTAGAATTAAATCTTAAGTGTCTGGGAAGACAGATTGTTCATCCCCACACTGCTAAAATCTCCATTTGTCAAGGTGCGTTGTCAGGTACTGTCTGTAGTATAGTAATGCGGTGCCTCCATAATGTCACCTGAGTTTGCTTTTCCACACTGCGCTCTGTGCTCAGCCAAGCACTGCAGGAGAACAGGGCAATGGACAGATTACACATAATTACCTCGTGATGCTTGTTAGGGATTAGGTTTGTGTGTGCATGTCTGCACAACTCGTGTGTGTGTGTGTGTGTCAGTGACAACTACCGTCCATCAGTCACCATATTTGTTTTGTCACACCACACCTGTCCCCGTTACGCGCCATAATCTGGCTAGATAAATCACATTATGGTTTGTCGACACGACTGAGCGTTACACTGCCACAGCCCCATCGATGAAGCCAAGCCGCCATAATAAGTTTCAGTTAAATGGAGATGATGCCAGTTTGGTTCTATACACTGGTGTTTGGTGGTTTTTATGCCATCTCTTTAACTCATTTTCAGTGCTTTTCAAAGCCAGGAGGGTGATTCTTCTTCGTTAACACTTAAATCAACAGATATAGGCAGTTCAGTATAAAGTGGGTGCATATTTGGGTCTTTTCTTGTACATTTATGCTTTTATGATGTCTTAGAGGAACATTTTAGGACTGAAGACTAAGTGAACAGAGAAATCTTTGAGACGGTAATGAGAGTATGTTTATTTATGCAAATGTAAATATAGTGTGGAAATAAACGGGTGAAAAAAGGTTAAAAAATTAGCTTTTTTGTGTTTTTATTTCCTTCACTTCATTTCTTCTGATATCTGTCCTCCACCGTCTCGCTGCTGTAGTTATTCCCTGAAACCGGGCCTCGACAAGGGGGAACCAGGGTGACCATCTTGGGGGAAAACCTGGGTCTGCAGTTCAGAGACATCCAGATGGGCGTCAGGTTGGGGAAGGTGCCCTGTGTGCCTGTTGAGGAAGAGTACGTGAGTGCCGAAAGGTAAGTTAAGAGGCAGAGCGCGCACCTGCGGTATGCATGCATCTGCACATAGACACAAATTGGTAAAAAGGCCCACATACACAATGTTGAGGAAAACTATTTGCCTCATTCCTGATTTCTTATCATTTTAATATTAGACAAGGATAACCAGAGTAAATAAAAAAGGCAGTTTTTAAATGATGATTTATTAAGGGGGAAAATTTATTAAAGCCAAAAAGTAATTCCCTCACCCGCCCACTTAAATCATGAATTAACTGTGATTAAGCACATTTTTTTTCGGAAAACTGAGTTTAATTTCACGAGCCACACCCCGGCCTGATTACTGCCAGACCTGCTGAAACAAGAAATCACTTAAACAGAACCTGTCTGACAAAGTGAAGCAGGCCAAAAGATCTCAGAAATTAACACAACACGCTACGACGCAAAGAAACTCAAGAACAGATGAGAAACAAAGTCATTGACATCTATCAGTCTGGAAAGGGTTACAAAGCCGTGAACCGCAGTGAGAGCCGTTATGCACACATGGAGAAAACTTGGAACAGTGGTAAACCTTCCCAGGAGGGGCCGGCCTACCAAAACTACTCCACAGCTTGCACCAGTTAAGGTCAGAGTTCATGACTCGACAATAAGAAAGAGAGAGGTAAAAATGGCATCCATGGGAGAGTTCCAGGGAGAAAATCACTGCTGACCAGAAAGTACACAAAGGCTCGTGTCACATTTTCCCAAAAACATCTTGATGATCCTCAAGACCTTTGGGAAAGGTTTGCGTCGTGTTGTATCTGGTTTAAAACGACCACAGCATTCCATAAAAAGAACATCAGACAAACAGTCAAACATGGTGGGGGGTAGTGTAATGGTCTGGGGCTGCTTTGCTGCTTCAGGACGACTTACTGTGAACTGATGTAAGCATGAATTCTGGTCTTTACCAGAAAATCCTGAAGGAGAATGTCTGGCCGTCAGTTTGTGCCCTGACGCTCAAGCGTGCCTGGGTTATGCAGTGATCCAAAGCACACCAGCAAGTCCACCTCTGAATGGCTTTAAAAACAAAATGAAGGTTTTGGAGTGGCCGAGTCAAAGTCTGGACTTTGGTGTGACCCTAAACAGGCCATTCATGCTGGAAAACCCTCCAGCGTGCCTGAATTAAAATTCTGCAAAGAAGTGGGAGGCCAAGATTCCTCCACAGCGATGTGAAAGACTCATTTCCAGTTATTGCAAATATTTGATTGCAGTTCTTGCTGCCAAGGGTGGCACAACCAATTAATATATTTAGGGGGCAATATAATAAATGAAATCTTCCTTTAATAGCTGCATTTTTCATTGTCTCAGGTTATCTTTGTCTAACATTAACATTTGCTTGATGATCTGAAACACGTAAATGTGACAAATATTTAAAAACATAAATACTTTTTCACAGCGCCGTATCTCTGCTCACAAAGCCTACAAGCACAGATCAATACTTTTGCAAGCACATACAGACAAGCAAAATAACTCTCTCACAGAATCACACATAATTTCAAGGACACACACACAAAGAGGAAGCTGCAGTGTGTATGTCTCTGATCCTGGCCCATCAAAGGACAGAAAAAATGTCAACCAGAACCCATTTGTGTATAGGTGCATCCGCATCCAGCAGCAGAAAAGATAGTGACATCCAGCTTTTTTTTTTTTTTTTGTGCGTCTGTAAATTCCATCTGTCGTTCCCCTCCATTACTCTCTACATATGCTCTTTCCTTTATTTTTTTTTCATCCCTCCATACTGACATTTACTCCTCTGCAGGGTCCTACACGGCTGAGGAATTGAGTTCACACAGATCAAACAATCTCTCTGAAGTGCAGTTAGTTGGGAAATGATGCATGTGGAGATAGAGGGCATCTCTATTCAAATATTACACACACATCAGTTATTCTGCACATTATTCCCGACATCTCTGCATCACTCCCTAGTTGGATACTTTTTTTTTTTTCTATCTCCACTCCTGAACTGCAGATTGAGATCTATAGTGTGAAGCATTTTGGTGCAGTGTGAAGTCTGCACGGAGCCTCCTGTGGTCACGCGGTTGACCATTCACTGCTTTTTTTTACTGTCTAAAGCATGTACTGTGAGTCCTCCTGAAGCTGCACTATGAATATGTGACATTATGATGAATGAAGAGGCTTCTGTTTGAAGCTGGATTTAAACGATCTCTCCATGTGCAGAATAGTCTGTCTGCTGAACGATGCTACCGGCTACAGGGTCCAAGAGGCTCAGGTGGAGGTGTGCGTGAGAGACTGCGTCAACGACTACAGAGCCCTGTCACCACGGCCGTTCACCTTTGTGGTAAGGACCCTGGCAAGGAGACTCCAAAAACTCTTTTTTTTGTTGGTTCTTCTATGTGGATCGGGACAAGTCGAGAAACACTCCCACTATTGAGGCATCTCCAGTAATTGTGCAAAGGTTTATATTATAGGAGGTTCACAGTGTTTTTAAATGTGCTAGATCTCATACTGGCACTCCTGTGCTAGCATTTAGCACTTATTCTTGCATGTGACACATTTATGAAGAACTGTGCATTGTGTTTTGTTGTTGTTGTTGTTGTTGTTTTAACACAATTACAAAGATTTATCATTTGAATTATGCATATCCTTTGTGTGCCATACTTTTCACCACTGTTTTTGCTCAGGGGTGCGTTGAAATGACAGATTCCAACAAGTTTAAATAGTGGACTAAATCATAACTGAGTAAATAAGAAAAAACATATTTTTAATAAATATTTTTCCCCTCTTCTTTGCAGACTCCGTTCTTCACCCGTATCCAGCCGTCCCAGGGGCCCATTTCAGGCGGCACTCGCGTCACCATTGAGGGGAGCTACCTCAATGCTGGCAGCTATGTGTCTGTCAGCATAGGACCGCAGCTCTGCCAGTTCAAAAAGTAAGACTGTTTTTTTTTTTCAAATGTATCAAACTAACCCCTTGAGGAAAACGGAGGAAGAGAGTGGGTCTTAAATAACAATGAGACTAATAAGGAACACTTAAGATAGTAAAATTAATATATTTTTTTATACTTTCAGCTGAAAATACTGAGGATGTTGCAGAAAACAGACAAATACAGCTAAAGGGAATGTGCGCATAAATCAGGATTCTCTGTCAGAAGATTTGTTTGTGTGTACTGCAAAAAAATATATCATTATCATAAAGATATTACATGCACGTGTAAGCATGTAATCAGTGTGTCAGGCTGGGGTTTTTCTTCTCGTGTGTGTGTGTGGGATCATGACTGTTTGCATTAAGCGCGTGTGCACGCTTGTTGCTCGCAGCATCTCTTTGTCTGCACTCACACTGGCTTTCCCTAATCTACTGCATGAAAGAAAAAAAAAAAATCCAAACTATCGCCACAGTTGCTTGCATGTCAAATACATGGATTAGCCTCTCATAGCTAATCTCTATTGAAGCAAGCGTACGCTAGCTTTGATGTCGCAGCAGTCGTTTTGGTGCCGCAGCCTCCTCGCAGTAATCCCGCAGACTCCACTTCACCACAACTGTTCGCTCACCTCAACTCTGTCTTTATCCGTCACACCCTAACTGTGGGACTGTGTTTGTGGCATCTTGTGAAGATTGCCGGGGCACGGGTTCTTTCTGAATGGGGTTGCTATGGTTACAGGCCAAAGGACTCAAGAGACTGGATATTGTAGAGTCTCTACCCCCCCCCCCATACTCTCTCCCTCTCTGTGTGGCTGCCACAGTATAAAGAGGCACAATAGATTCTGCAGGACCAAATTGAAGTGCGCACACGTACTTTTATATAAACACGTACTGTACATTGCTCCTGTGAAGTCGTGGCCCAGAAAAGCAGCCACCACTCAACTGTGCTAAATACATATTAGATAATGTATCTACTGAGGACTGCACTCAAGACTGCAATTCAAAATGTTATTTTGCCTGTGGGATCAGCCAGCACACATAAACTCTCTTCATCCTTCCCCCGGTGTTTGCGACTGGTAAAGTTGATTATTGACGTCATTTATTTTTGATGATCTGATCGTAGTTCCAACGGGGCCAAAATAAAGCAATGTAAATACGTGCGGTAAATGCAAACAGCTGCGGATTCGATGTAGTTATCTAAATAATGTCTTCAGAGCTTAGACTGTATATAAAGGATGGCTATAGCTTCTATAACATCCCCCACTCTGTAGTCCTTTTGATATAGCTCTCATTGTACTGTATGTTTTTTTTTTTAGCCAGAATTGACCATATTTAATGGCTCAGTCACAGTAAAGTAAGAATAGGACTAAAATTCAGTATTGAATACCCAAAGGTATTAGGTAGCATTAGCATAAAACCTCAGGGAAATAGTCGACACATTTCAAGTTCACCACTTTATTTTGTCCTGCCAGCAAACATGTTAACATTTCGGTTGCGCTTTTATGCTCTGATGAAATATTGGCATATTTATTGGCATTTTGTTAGCAGTAGAAACACTTCAGATTATGGGAGGTGAAGCAGATAGCTAGCAGCTGTAGCCCAACTCTTTCAGCATCCACTTATAACTCAGTCTGGCCACACCTCTACTAAAACATAACTTTAATAAGATTAGGGGCAAATTAGCTAAAGAGACAAAGTACTTGTTTTTTTATAGCTAGACTGTAGACATATTAATTTCTACTCTCAGGTTAGACATTTTAACAGGGGAATCTGTGGGGATTGACCCACATTTTGAACCATCCTCAAGTGGCAATTCTCAAAGGAAATACAGTATTTGACACTATGTGTTGGCTTCTTTTTTCAGCCTTGTAGGTTACTGCTGATAGACTGACAGAACAGTTGTTAATCCCAGTTGTTATATGTGTGTATAATTGTTCCTAATGTTTGTTTGTTTGTTTTGCTTTTTTTTGGGGGGGGGGCAGGTTTCTAACCATATGCATGTTCTGTCTTGGCCTCTTACACTGGGACTCCAGTAAAAAAAACAACTTTGATTTGTATATTCCAGGAGGTCATGAGACGGATCAAACAGCAGGACTTGGCTTGCTTTATGAGCTGAAGTGCTCCGGTTACAAGCAGAATTATCTAATCAGATAGGCAGTTTACAAGATGACTTAAAGAGCATGAGATTAATTGGCTTCACAGGACAGACATTGGTAATTACAAGGAAAAAGTCATTTAATATGTCATCTCCTCCACTTTGTCCTCAGTATGAAATAAATGCCCTGACACAAGAAAGAAATCATTGCCTCTTTATTATTATAATTCTTTATTCTCTAATTCTGAGTGATTAGGCACTTCTAGCTTCTTGCTGGGGTACTGCTACGAATTTTCCACTGTTAGATGTGAATAGTTGCCTTCTCAAAACTAATTTTACTTCTCCTTTATTCTCTCTGTATGTATTCTTGTCCAATAATTCTTAGTTAATTGGAAAATTCCTGCAAGAAATCAGAAACTTTATACCTTCAAAAGAAGGGTTACAACCTTTTCTGGTGAAATGGGTTTTACCTTTTCAGTGCCTGGTAAATGGAAATGTGAAAATACAGCCCTCGATTTGAGCGTGTTGACATTAGTTATATAATTTGCCCTTGGCTTAAGTCTGTGTTGGGTGTGGAATCAGCTTCTTCCAATTTTTCCTCTATCTTTCCATCCAGGAGGAATTCCCGTGAGATAGTGTGCGTTACACCAGCTGGATTGACACCAGGAAGTACCTCAGTCTTGGTGGACATCGATGACGCAGAGCTCAGAAACCCAGAAGTCAAGTTTAACTATACAGAAGACCCCACTGTTCTGAAGATTGAGCCTGACTGGAGCATTGCCAGGTAAGCCATCGTGCTGCATTGTAACTTCACATTTATATATATCCAAGCAGTTTTGAAGAGTTCCTGCAGGGACGTTAATAAAATCACTGAACCAAAAGTATTTTTTCCTGCTGGACTTTTGTCTAGTACAAATCCAGAGTTAATGCAGGGTGGATAATCTCAGACGCTTGCAGCTGAAGGAAATTATAGATTGGACTTTGTGTTTTTCTATTTTTTTATTTTCTTTTTTCCCCCACTACTGCTGTGTTCCAGGAGCATCACCATGGCAAATTTGAGGAAGCGTTCTTAAAGCAGTCTGAACAGACTTAAATGCTGGATGAGACCTCTGACAGCTAGTTTAGATGGATGTAAATCGACTTTGCCTCTGGAGATTTTTCAGCTGGCTCGAGCAAGACATTTTTAGTCAGCAGCAGCTCAGTTTATCTAAAAAAAAAAAAAAAAAAAGAGAGGAGAGTTTAAGCTCATCATTAATGGTTTGAATTTGATTAAGTGATTGAAGAGGCATCTAATACTGATCAGCTGATGATGAGTGAGACTGAAGTTCTTTGCCTGAAGTAATGCAACTGTTGCAGTTTGATGCACAGATTTCTGCAGCCTTTCACGCAGTACTGGATATCAGCAGCTACAGTAAATAAATAAAGACTCTCCACAACTCAGCGCCGAACATGACAGCAGCATCACTGGGGAAGACGCACACAAGCAAACAGTTTCACATTAAAGTAGATTTACTGTCAAACAGGGCAGACACATGCATTTATTGGGCTTTATGATGGATGCTTAGATTGGTGGAAACAACTTACTCTTACCCTTGTGATTTTTCTGGAGCTCCTTTACAGCTAGAATTTATTTATCTGTGGGACGTTGTTTGAGCTTGCTGTTACTTAGACTCATTTTAATCCTGTTTGGAAAGCAGACTGGGTTTTGATTTTTATTGCTAGCCCAAATACCCACTGATTAATAGCATCGGTTGGATTTTGTGTAATTTAAGTCCAGCCTGTAACTCTTAAGAATGGCACAGTTATGATGGAGGTTGGTGTTTTCAAGCTGAATATTTTTGTCAGTTAAAAACAACCTGTGATTTATCTGTGGTTAAAATCTGCTTCCCACCTGTAAGGTAGGACTTCATTTTGATTTAAATGTTCTGTCAAAGTCCTGTATGTACCCTGTTCCTTTATGTCATATCAGTACCAATTAGGATTTTGTCATTCTCTTTCCTTGTAATTTATTTAGATATTTTGACACAGACAGAAGTCCTGCCTCTTTACTCCCTATTTTTTTTTACCTCACTCCCTCTTGCCCCTTCTGTGTTCCTCCCTTCCTTCCCTGTTGTTACTCATCAGCAGATTGTAGGAGATAGATGCAGAGCTTGTTAGAGAAAAGTGTTGATGAATCCTGCCCAGTTCGCTTTGCCCAGTAGGGCTGGCCAAGAAGCAGCTGAGGCCCAATCACTGCCCTTCCCACCCATTGTGAGGGTGTCTTTGTGAATGTGTGTGTAAAAGCTCATAACCAGGGTTCTACTTCAGGAAGCTCACTCAGGAGTGATGATCACACGTAAACACGAGGCATGCATGCACACATATACACAGACACCCCACTGAGTCCCAGAGTCCCTGATGTTTGGCCCCAGATCCCTCCTCCATCTGGTTCCGAAAACCACAAAGCAACTCATGCACCTCAGAAGCAGCAACCAAACTGTGATAGACAAAGTGCGTGTGGTGCTTTCAACGGGTAGCAGCTTTAATTTGACTGATGAATTTCAGCCAGTCCTCTCTGTCACATGTTGGTTTCGGTACACAGTGTAACGAACCAGTGAGACGTTATAGTATATCGGTTCATGTCTGCCTTATTGTCTGCTTTTGTGCGGATACATGCACGCCTAGGGAGCATTATCATTGTGCTTGGGAGATGATGGTGAGAGTGGATAAAAGACAGTGAAAGGAGAAAGAGAGCAGGGGTGGAGAGAGAGAGTGCATTACCATTGTGCTTGGCTGATGATATTCCATTTAGGACGAAGACAGAGCACTTCAAAAATAAATCAATGAGGAGTACTCATCTGGGATACTGGGGAAATTTATTTGGGCAGTAGCAGAGGTCAGAGAAGCAATTTTGGAACAGAATATTCAAATTTTCTCCCAGACAGACAGAATAAATACAGCAGATGGGTAGGAGGCTTGCCACTCTTTCACTGAGCACTGCCAGTGTGCCTTTAAGCAAAGCACCAATTAGCACTTCCACTCCCATATAGCTGCTTAACAGTAACTATCAAAAACGGGTAGTTGCTAAGAATAAATATGTATCCTTAGGTAACAGTTTAATTATAAGCAGAAAGGTCAGATTGGGAATTAGGATAGCAAAGTTTGTTCATGCCAAGCCACCAGCAAGGCAGATGTCACCTCTGTGTGTAAAGTCAAGAAGAGCACTTATTGCAGTATTATATGTGGGGAGCATATAATCTGAGAAATCTCAGATGTCCAAGCGCTCAAATATCTTGCTTGGTGGACTCAAAAAGCAGAATCGAGAAAACCGCCTGAAGCTAATTTGCTATTTTCTGCAAACTGTTGTAGGACTGACTGCGCACACTTTGAAAACTTCTTCCTTCCCTTCAGATCATCCATGACCCACGCAATCTTGTGAAATACTAACTCTCAGATTTGTACAGTATTAACAGGAATACAATAAACTGGAAAGTTTGATAAATTAGAAAGCTAACATGCTAGTTTAGGCATATAGTGACAAGCAACTTATCTCCAAATGACATTCTGTTTTTACAGCATTGCGATGTTTATGTGCACATTTTGTTCTTGGGCTTGCATGGTATTTCAGTCAAAGTTTGCTAAAACTTCAGTTAGAGAGTTAGGCCTCAGCCACACAGGCCTAGAGACCATTTGGTGACTGCTTGGCAACGACTGGTTGCTAGAGAAAAATGTGTATTCCATGAATGGTTCGCTGGAGGCTGCTAGCAGTCGCTAGGTGAAACTGGTTGCAAAGCAGTATACAGTGCTGCATGAAAAACCTCTTTGTGAGTGCTTTTGTCACCTGCAATTTTCATGGAAGACTGACTTTTCAATCATCAAATCATCAAAAAACAAACAAAACTATATATATATATATATATATATATATATATATATATATATATATATGTGTGTGTGTGTGTGTGTGTGTATATAAACAGCTAATCCTGGTCTTACTGCCAACAAGAGAAAATGGAGAAAACTGAGTAGTCAAGAAGGAAGGAGGGGGCAGGAGAAGGGGAGACAGAAACACTAACCACAGTAGCTGGATTTCCCCAGCTATCTCTGAGAGTTTATTCTGATTGTCTTGTTGTCTGTTCCCTGAAGCATGTACCTGAGCTAAAGAGACTCACTTAGACAAAGAGAGGGGCAACAGGGATAGAAGGATTCAGTACAAATATACATCAAGCTGAAGAGGACAGCAGGAGAGTCGAAGGGAGGCAGAGGACAGCCAGTATTATAAGAAGTGTGGTCTGTCTGCCTTTGTAGCGCTAACATAAATAGCTAATTAAAAAAATGTGTCCATTTGAATTTGCCCTCGACTCCTGTTTTATGTGTCTTCATCTTTCTTGTAAAGACCACAGTAATGTTATGCTTGGTCTCTTCTTCCTTCTGGTAGCGTGGTTTATATTATATGCAATCTGTATTGTAGGCACTAGAGCATTGCAGTGTTTCAAGGCCTCAGATTATTATGATGCTTTGGACTGTCTTGCATTCATAATGACTTAAGCTAAACATAAATAAATATATAATATAGAAAATATATTAATATATAATACAGCTACATTAATCATGTAACTGTATAGTAATTGTCCAAACCAATATGCCAGGAGAACCGTCATTGGCCATGACACAAAAACTAATTTGTATTCAAAGTGGAATGAAGGAGATTAAAAAAAAATCATTAAAATAGGTTAGATGGAAGTTTCCTACTTAAACTTCTTAACATTAATTAGAGTCTGCTCAACAGAACAAACTTGATTTGTACAAAATTAATTTTACTACACTGGCAGAGTTTCATGGCACTCATCCATAGTGAATTGAAGTGTCTCGCTTCCAGTTACTTAAGCCGAATTTGGCTCTTGAAGATTACAGTGCTGTAGAAGAAATGACATGAATACAGTATTACAAAAAAGTTCATGGGAATACTTTGTGAAAGTGTAAGCAATCAGAAAAATATGGGTACTTTTGTCAGCTGTCAAAATACAAGTCAGAGACTTTATGCGTCCCATAACATCTATAATCGTGTATTAAACATGATAGTGTTATCCAAAGAATGGATGAGATCAGGTATCCTTAGTGAGTAATGGGCAACCTGCCAAAAGAGAAAAAAAGACTCTGAGAATCTGAGAAGAATAGCCAGGCTTGAAGCCTTTTATCTACCTACGATGCTAGAGATGGTACAGCTACCTTTATCATTTACTCCCTGTCTCACCCTATCATTACCATTTGCTGCAATTGTAAGTCTTGCTAGATTAGAGTGAGAGATGAATGTCTCTTGTTAGCCAGTCAAACTCTCTTCCTAAGATATTAACAGGTTCTGTCTCTGCTTCTTTTCACCGGATCATTCATTCTGCTGTTGGTGCTTGTACACTAAGTCATTCTGGATAAGTGTCAGATTAATGTTGACTATGAAGAGGCACTTTGATATTGCAGAAGTTAATGTTACTATATGGCAACCCACCAGATGAAATGTGCTCTGGTGCATGGTGGAGGGTTGAAAAGGGTACTCAACAGGGGAGGGGCTAAGGCTTGCCCAGTGCCTCAGTGAATGCTGCAGTACTACGGCTAAATTTGTCTCTGCCTGTATGGTCTTTATTATAGTTCTTGGATGTCTTGCCAGGATCAGTTGTTTAATCCCGGAGGAAGCACTTGAACTTCTCCTCACTGAGCTGCTATTCATACTAACATAGGAAGAGCCTACCTAGAGAGCTCGGAAAGAAGGCACCTGGACTTCTTTAGGTTTCTTTTTTTTTTTCGTGAAGGTGTTTTGGATCTCACCCAAGAGGTTTCCCTAGTGGGGGTTGTCTCCCACTGGGGGGAACATCATAGGGTGATGTTTCCCCCAGTGGGAAATGTCTTCCAAAAAAGAAAAAAAAAGCCTGCTTTTCAAGCTCTCAAGACTACCATGACCTGGATGACTGAGAAAGTACAGACACGATCCTGCTTTCCACAGCAGGCACATAGGACCCATAGGCATATGTTTTCCTTCTCTCTATATTGACAGGTCCAGAGACAGAAAAGATTGTCAGCTCATCATGGCCTTACAGTACAATTTTTAAGCTACCATTGCTTCAAAAGCAGGAAGTCGGTAAGAATATAATATGCTGTGTGTGTCCAGTGGTAAGAAGTTCAAATGAAACTTATTGTGCGAGGTTCATGACTTGGATTTGTGAAAGCCAACCAGCTACCTTTGATCTGCAGTAAGATGCCAAAGATAAAGGGACAAGGAACAGGGAACACATTACAGTTTTATTGGCTATCTGCTGTTATGACCGCAGAGTGTATAAGTCTACAAAGATGACTTACCTTACAAGACATACCAAAACATCTTTGTTTCAAATAGTTCTTTGGGTTAAACCTTCACAACATCGAAGACCAGAAAAAAAAGAGTGCAGTGGCAATGATGCAAATCCCTTCAGTTTCCTGTGATAGAGCTGATAACACCAAACATTCCCAAGCAACAGAGGGAGTAAATCTGAAAAACACTTGTCTTTAAGGTGTAGATAGCAGAGGCTGCAGTCAGGCTCAGGGATCCCTGAGTGAGAGAATAAGGAGTATTACATCAGTATCTGCATCAAGCCAGCGAGCCAGCCTCACAAAGATCCCAAGATTTTTTTTTGTCAGTAAGTTCTCACTTTTGGCGTCGGCCAGTTGAACTACAGAATTCACCAAAGGTACAGAAAAACCCCGTGGATATCTGGTTTTTGGGTTTCAAAAATGCCTCAACATCCTTGAGTAGTAAGGGAGGTACACATTGTTTATGATTTCTCCAAAATACATGGTTTCATTCCAGCCTTTCATTTCAGACAGCAGTGCTAGGAACTACAGTACAAACCCCTCCAGACAGTGAGAATCCTGCAGAAAGACACACGATAGAGAGTCTTACAAACAAGATTTCTCAGTGGCACAGGTAGCCTAACAGCAGTGAAAGCGCTGATGTTCAAGCAGAAAAGAGCACAGAGGTGTACAAACTGCAACTGCAAAACAAAGCGAGTGTTGAGAAGGTAAGAAAGGTTCAAGAAAACCTCGTAAATCCAACGTAAGTGTAGCTGTGAAAATGTAAGGTTAAATCCATTCCCTTTACAGGTGGCAAGAGTCCTCTGTGATAAAGGCTTTATATTTTCCATGAACTCCATGATCCTCCCTCAGTGCTTATAATCATGCATTGAGGGTCGTCACAAGAAATAAGACCACAGGTCATTTTGGATAACAGCAAAAAGAGATACAGTTGAATAGAAACTAATATTTCCCTAGACACGTATTACAAAATCCAAAGAAATTTGCCACTTTGACCAGTAGGATATCCAAAATGATTCCTGGCAGTTCAGCCAAGTTCTGGCACGGTGATGTACTGGATTCAGTCCAGTGCTGAACACCAGCTTAAGGCAAACACAACGCAGACAGACTTGTATGTATAGTATCTCTGTGGATCTTCGTTCTTGTTTCTCCTTTTTTCTTTTTCGCCTCCTCCCAAGAACGTTAATATTCTCTCCATTTTTGTTGTTTGTTGTTTTTGGCTGTGAACTCCTCTATGAAAGATTATTTAAACCCTCCCCGACACCCAGGGCAATCCAGCTCTAAGCTTGGAGCAAACTTTCTTTAAATCCTAGGAAGTAGTCAAACTGTTAACATTTTATGAAAGCTTTCTAACCATTTAACAAAAAGCTGGAAGGTGACGCTGAACTACACCGTTTCATAAAGGGGGGGGAAAGCTCCTGAAAATGTCAGTGTTAATTCTGCTCCTTAAATATTTTTTCAAGTTAATCAAATCTGCCTGGGAGGAATTACATTCACATCATAGTAATGCACGAAAATAAATATATTTTTGGATCAAGCAGTATGTTGCCTCGGTTACACTTTCTTTTAACATTGTAAAAAATGTTTGTTAATTAATTTAAACTGGAAATTTGCAAAATACAGTCTCGATGTCTCTGCAAAGTGTTCACTGCAGTGCACACCAGCCACAACATCACACTAGGAAAGTCAAAAACATTGAGCGTGTCAGTACAGTACAGTGCTGTGCAGCGAAACCTTTGGCCCCAGCATTTGGCCCCAATCACACATTGTTGCAGACCACCCCAACTGCTAACTGTTTCGATTGAATGACAGGAAATACTAGGTTGCAGGTAACTCCTGCAATAGTGTTCATGCTTATAGCACTTAAAGCAAGATGCATGTTTTCATGGTTGTACAGTACAGCTTTCTTGTCATTTCTTTAAGGAGTTGGTTCTGTTCTCTGTCAACATGATCCCACACTGCTTCAATAATTTTGAGGTGTGGGCTCTGGGGAGGCCAATCCATGACTGATAGTGTTCCACTGTGTGTCATGCTGAAAAATGATGCCAATCATATACCCTCCAGATGTCATTACATGGTGGATCAAAATCTGATGTTTTCTGCATTTATTTTCTGTCAGTTTTGACCCAACTGCACTGGATGAACTCCACCTCTAAATCCTGACAGAGCATCCACCATGTTTTACAGATGGCTGTAGACCCTTGCTGTTGTACCTCTCTCCAGATGGATCAAGTGAAGGGCCAGTTTTGTGTGTAACAAAGTGCCTAAAGATACCATTTAAAATGGGTTCTTTGCTAGATTGTCTGTTATGTGGAGACACAACTCTGGTTAATCCCTTGAGTTAGGGATTTTTTATGCTTGAGTAATTCATAGGTCAGTGTTAAGTGGCTTCATAAACAAAACAAAAAAAGACTTCCTGTGGAAATGGTCAGGCACAGTGACTGGACTGAAAATGAGTGAAAAAGCAGCCAATGTCCAAAGAAAAACTCTGAAGGAGCTTCAGAAAAGCTGGAGAACTTTAAAAGAATAAAAGAAAGCCTGGATGCTTGCAAGCAAAATATTAAGGTTTAAGGTTACAGAACGATTGTGGGCTTCCTTTAAGAGAAGGGACGTTGCTGTGAGCTTATTACTATTTAACTCTCTATCAAAGTTCACATGTTGTCTAAACCTAATCCAGTACATCAATCTCAATGTGCAGCTCTTGATGTGAAGCCCGATTTCTGCTCTTTGACCATCATCCCGTCTGTCCAGCATCCGTCACTTCATTTCATCGAAGCCAAACAGGTCGAGGCAGATAATCTCTAACTACTCTCCTCTTCTTCGACAGTGGTGGGACTCTGCTGACAGTGAGTGGCACCAACCTCGCAACCATCCGAGAGCCAAAGATCAGGGCCAAGTATGGGCAGGCTGAGTCCTTTCATGTGAGTGCTGATGTGACTGACACACGAGCATGCACAAACACCTATGCACACCCAGCTGTACAACATTTACAGTATACATTATTCACATGTACACCTAGATACATACATTTAATGGCAAATACACTGAAACAGATCTCTCCGTGCACACGAGGACATCTCCCAGCAGCCTCTTCTATGTGCCGCTGAAGGTGGCAGACAGTTTGTCTGTGTGTGTTGCTCGCGTCTCCTCGTTCTGCAGCTACAGCTTCAGACATCTAACGCTACCCCGGGCCATAAAGCTTTTCAAATGTCACTGCATCACGAGCGTTTGTGTTACAAAAAATAAAAAAAAACACAGCACGAGAGGCTACGTGTGCGTTAGTGAGGTAGAGCCAGAATATCCACACAAAACCAAAAGTCCTGTTTGAAGAGTTGAAGAATTTCCTGCATCCTGAGCTGAAGCTTTTTAGTTTTCAAGGTTAAGGACTGAACTTCAAACAGCGTCGAGGCACTTCAGTCTGCAGATAGCGCTGTCATTTATTGAGGGAAACAACCTGCAGGATGCATCTCAAGCAGCCCTTTATCAAAGTGCTGCTTTGCTCTTAAAGGACTTTAAAATGTTGTCATCCGTTTACTACAAATCACAGTTGCATTTGTCTCACCTTCAGTCCAGCATTTGGCTACTATTTGTGCGACTGCAGGCTCGTGCTTGCGTATGAGAGGTCCTGCCGATGAAAATGCATTATTTAAACTCCACTGTCACAATTAAAAATAACTTTGTTGTGCCTAAGACAGTATTATCCAGGCAGTCCTATAAATGAATGCAAGCATGGCCATGACATCATGTATTCATGTATTCTTCAAAGCAATATTGTAAATACACTCTCAGGTACAAGCAAAGGCACGGAGCACATTGCCCGTTATTAACAGTTGATCATAAATTTGCAACCAATTTACATTTCCAATAGGCCTAACAGCACTGTAGTTTCACAGGGCATTGACTTTAAAAAGGATGGGTTGTTATGCCCAACAGATCCATTTAAAAAGAAAATTGTAGCCTGCAGGTCATTTTTAAAAGAGGCAATTGTGCCTTTTTTGCTCGGTATGTAACCACCTTGTAAATAAAATTATAACAACATTAGTGTTTTAAGTGTTTAGTAATTTAAGTGTTTGGCTAAAAATACAATAGTTCTTCATTCTAACTATCAAGATTATACTGTATATGGTAGCTCCTGCCCAAGACTAAAAACATTTCTCTTTCGTGTCTCACTTTCAGAACTGTACAGTGTATAACAATTCAGTCATGGTGTGCCTCGCTCCGTCAGTGGCCGACTCAGAGCTCGGTTTTTCCGAGACTGGCACCGGCCCCGATGAGATTGGGTTCTACATGGACAACGTGAATGCTCTGGTGGTGGTCAACGAGACATTCAGCTACTACCCCGACCCAGTCTTTGAACCGCTGAGTCCCTCTGGGATACTGGAGCTCAAACCCACATCGCCGCTTATTCTCAAGGTCAGAAAGGCGCATTTCTCTAGCTGGCTGTACAATTCCGTTTATTTCTCAGGCCTCTGATCTGAGGTTTTCTGTCTAACAGCACTAGGAGGCTTTGTAAATGCTTATTAGTTTGTCAGGGACACGTTGTACAAAGCAGCTGTGAGGATAAAGAGATTCAAGTACTCATTGCTGTTACCTTTGGATGCTTATCTTTGAGTAGAATGGGAATAAGAAAACCTGCACGGACTTCAAAGTTGCCACATTTGCTTGGTGGTTTTTAAATAATCTAAAAGTTTCTTCAGTATGGTTAGAGGTGTATAAAGAGTCTTTGTATGACTTCATGCAGTGGGAAGTAGACCGAGAAATGCAAAAGTCAAAGACTAGCTTTTTGTTTGTTTGTTTGTTTTCCCCATTCTGGAATCAGCTGTTTTTATCTGGCCTTTTTAACCATGCATTGGCTGATAGGTACTGTAATGATGGCTAGTTCTAAAGGATTTCCCTAAGCTTCCCACAGATGTGTTTTCCTTACAGATGTGGCTCCATTTAAGGGGAAATAAACAGGCATTCCAACAATATAAGATTTACTGCCAAGAAGTATTGTTACAACAAAGAAATAATCGAGCAAACACAAACTTCCTTCCTTTTTGTGCAAAGTATAGTTTTTGAATTCAGTTAATTGTGGACTCACATATATTGAACTAGAAGAAAAGCTACCTTGCCAAGCTTATATGACATTTTATGCCACTCTGGAGATGGTATCATACCTTAAGTATGATAGGGAATTACTAACGTTATACCATATTGTTGTATATTTTAACTTGTAGCATTATAAAGGAGGAAAGCTTTTAGAGCAAAGATTAATCCGTGTGTTTGGTAACGTTCATGCCAACAATCCAAGCAGAGTCACTAAGACTAAACTGAATTCTGACAGACACTTGTAGTTACCTTTGTATGTAGGCAGTCAGCTAGTCAGCTGAGTATGCTAAAGCTTACATGTTACAGTATATTAGATCTGATGGAAAGGCCCCTTTTTTCACCCAGTCCCTACACTTATCAGTTAGCTGCTTTCTACATAGGAAAACATGCTTCACATCACAAAATTAAAAGGAACAACTAAGTTTTTATTTAAAACATTCATCTTTTTTTTTAACCCTTTTAAAATGTTTTTATTTTTACTTGGCAGATAGTTTTCTCCCAAGGTTTCCTACTTTCATGTTAGCCACAAGTGTTTCAAATATATTGAACCCATCTTTAATTAATAACGGCAAAAGCGGCTTTGATGAACACACACACACTCGCAGGCTGTTTTTCTTTTCACACGCACACACACACACACACACACACACAAAAAAGGGAAAAAACCTCTCAGATGTGTTAAGGTCTCTGAATAAAGAGAAGAAAAACCTCGCAAATTCATAACTGAAAGGTGAAAGCAAACGTCCACACCTACCAAGGCCAGCATCCGTCCTTCAGCAAGTAACTGCAGCTTCTCTGACTACCATCCTCCCCCACAGCCTCGAGGTCTTTTAAAAGCGGTTCTTTCAATTTGTATTAATTCTTTAGAGCTGGAAGGGCAGCATGGAAACAAACAGGCCCAGAGGTTTGGATTACATTGGTTTTTATTTTCATTAACCGTGATTGGATGTAAGTATGGGAAATTAATTGGCACTTCGTGAGCTGTGTGTGTGTGTGTCACCGCGTCATCTCGGCCAGCTCACCTGAAATGTTTAGTCAAAGAGTAACTGAAGAGGAATTAATGCGGCTGTTTTTGGAGAGAATATATTTATGATATTAAAATAATCAGCGGATTAGAGTGCAGAAATAACTGCAGCGGGTGCAGACAAAAGTGCACGCAGTCTTTTAACTGCTGGCACTTTGTGGGCTTTAAAGTGTAAATAAGCTTTATTTAATGCTCACATAAAGAGACAATATAGAATTCATTTCTTTTAGATCAATGTCACATTGATGTGCTGCATCTTTTTGCTCGAGTGTGCCTCGACTATCTCTTATGTTATCACAGAGAGAGTGTGTTACGCTGTTTATTTCCATAAAGAGATGGAAAGCAGCGTAACCGTCGTAATTTATTTCTTAAATGATAATTTATTAGCAGTGAGCCTCTCAGTAATTGCCAAATCTCCTGCTTGGCTTGTTGGTGAAACTGCCTACCCACTGGAAGCACTGATGAGATGGACAAAAATGCAATTTGGCGAGATGGGATGTGGGGGTAGCGTTCCTCAGATGCGTGCACTGCGCCTGCCACGCAATTAATTTCTCATCTGTAGTGTCGGGTGTGTTTTTACTGAGGTGTGTTAGCGAGCGAGAGAAAGAGAGAGACAGAGAGAGAGAAGAAACAAGAAGAAGAGGGGGGGAGGAATCACCTGGTCTTGGCGGTTTGTGAGTGCTGTCCTGCGTGTGCTCGTGTGTTTTTGAGAGCGTGTCCCCGCGTGATGCTTCTTGCCTGTTGTGTTTATGTGTGGCAACAGCTCTGTGTGTGGTTGCAACTCCAGTGCTTGTTTGGCTTGAACTCTGTCCGTATGTGGCTGGGAAGCTGCGAGTGTGTGCGTGTGAGCGAGTGTGTTTGCGAGATGGAATGGGATGCATGTTTACAGGGTTGCAGAGCAGGGCTGGGTGGCGGCCTGCAGAGACGATGGGATTGGAAAACGGAGTCTGTCTCTGCGACCCACTGCTAGGCCAGCGGGAGACACGGCAGCTATCTCCTCTCTCACTCCGGCGCTCTGTCTGTCTGGCTCGCTCACTTTTCCTCCTTTCTTTCTCATTTTCGAGTATACCCCTTTCATCTTTTTTCTACCTACCTCTTATAATCTTTTCTCCACTCTTGCCTTTTCTCACCACATATCCTATCCGCCTTGTTTGCTTTGTATTCATCGTTCCCCTTGTAGTTGTTTTTTATGTTCTCTCGCCGTTAACTCTGCTTCCTTCTTTTCACACCACTAACTGTGTCCTCCTTCCATCACAGACAAAGTGTGTATCAAATAGCACTAGATATTGAAATGAAAGACTGGAACAGAAATTGACAAATGTTAGAATTTACACACCTTGAGGGTGCGGACTTTGTGTTGAATACAGGACAGAAGACAAAGCAGAAGTGGTCCGTGTGGGTTCGTGTGCCTCCCCGGTGCTATTGTTTACTCTAGTGTATACAGTAGGGATTGGTAAACTTATTTCTCATTCATATCCTGAGAATTGGATTGAAAATTATGTCTAAACAAAATATGTCGGGTCCAAGAAAAGCACAATTAGATCACTATCAAAAAACAACACCGTATCAGGAATATCATTTGCAAACAGCAACTGTAAACTGACGTAATCAAGTAATCAAGTAGCTTTTCTTAGGCCTGTGAGGTCTACGTTATCACTAACAATGAAAAGCAACTCTAACCTTGTTTTTTTTTAGGATAATCAAAGAACCTCCATTTAAAGTACCACGCAAAGGTCCTGAGACAATCTTCATTTCTTCATATTTTATTAGGAAAATGAGAAATAGGTGCAGTGATTTATTGAAACGTGCAAACATTTATGGGAATACAGTATGTAAGGCAAAAACAGAGTTTGTGCAATTCTAACAAGCTTGAAAGTCAATATTTGGTAGGACCACCTTTATTCTTCAGCACAGACTGAACTCTCTCGGGCAGCTTTCTATAATTTCTTTATGTAGTCTTCAGGATTAGTTCTCCAGGCTTCTTAAAGGACACGCAAAGCTCTTTTTTGGATGTTGGATGCCTTTTGTTCCCTTCTCTGTCAAGAAGGGAGGCTAATCCATGACTGATAGCGTTCCACTGTGTGTTTTTTCTATCCAGGTGTGCTTTTACTGCATTGGCAGTGTGTTTGGGATCATTGTCATGCTGACAGATGAAGCCACTGCCAATCAGGCACTTTTAGATGGTAGTGCATGGTGGATCACTGACTGAACTGCAGCCCCAAACCACGACAGAGCCTCCTCTGTGTTTTACACATGCCTGTAGACGCTCACTGTTGTATGTCTTTCCTGACGTGAGAGCTGTTGCCATTGATTTCCAGTCCAGTTGTTGTGTAGTTTGGCCTACTTCAGCCTTTTCTCCCTGTTTTCCTTTCGTAACAGTGGCTTCTTGACAACAATTCTTCCACTGAGACAATTTCTGATGAAGCTTTGGCGAACGATAGCTGGGTCAGCTGAAGGGCCAGATGCTTGCCCTTCGGTCGATGGTCCTGTACTGATGGCCCAGTTGATGTTCCTGTGTCAGGCCTTTGCTGGATTTCTTTCCTGTTTCTTAAGGACTTAACTTTCAGATACTGTTCATCTACAGTTTTTTTTAGGCCCGCCACTTCTTCTTTTGTCCTTAACCTTTGAGGACACACTGCTCACCACACTGAGATATGTCAAGATTTGGCTCATAGCTCTTTGGGAATCTATTTGTTGGTGCAAAAATACTATTTTATGCCTATAAGACTATGTTATCTTTTTTTTTTTTTTTAATGAAGTAAATGAAATGGGAACAAATTATTTGTTTTTGCGCTATTAACAAGGTGCCTAAAGATAAAATTTAAAATTGGGTCCTTGTTAAGTTGTCTATTTGTAGACAACATTGGCTCCTCCATTGAGTTAGGTGACTTTTTTATGCTTGAATGATTCACAGGTCGGTGTTAAGTCACTTAATAAACAAAAAACTGCCCAGGTTCAAGGACTGGACTAAGTGAAAAAGCAGCCAATGTCCACAGAAGAACTTTGAAATACCTTCAGAAAGCCCAGAAAACTGCTCAAAACTACTTTAAAACATGACAAGAAAGCCTGGCTCAATTGGAAGCAAAATATAAAAAAATGAGGGGAAACTCAAGACTTTTGCACAATAATGCATGTGACTGAAAATAGTCCCGTACAAATGCACTGTTTACTTTTATTCAAGTAACAACTGCTAGAAATTACAGCTGTTTAAGTCCTTTAAGAGGGTTTTAAAATGTCAATGTTATTCTGACTGCTTTCTTCCCAGTGCTGCAGTAACCAGAGGTAAAGAATCATATCATTAGCAGAAAAATGTTCATTGTGAGCCATGAAGAAAGGTAGATAGATTTAACAATGAAAGCTCACGGTTACATTTTTCTCACTTTGGAGTTCAATGAAAGACTTAAAACAAATCATATTGTACGGTCTGTAAATAAAACATGCCTGCAGCGAGCGCCTCTCCTCATCACTCCTCTCCCTCTGTGTGTGTTTAGGGTCGCAACCTGATCCCAGCGGCTCCGGGTAACAGTCGCCTGAACTACACGGTGCTGATTGGAGAGACTCCCTGCATCCTCACGCTGTCTGAGAGCCAGCTGCTCTGTGAATGGCCCAACCTCACTGGACAACACAAAGTCACGGTCAGATCACAGCTCCTGCCTCCTCATCTCAGTCCCCGTCAGGGACGTTGACCTGATGTGACTTTGGTTTACTGTTTGACTTTTCTGTCCCACATTATCTGCACCATCGATGGGGGTATGTAAAAGAGAACTTGCTCAGTATTGCGGGCTGAGACCTTCATGGTAGACTTCTTTCCTAATATAATTACTGGGTTGGTTTTCAGTTTGCAGGATTCTGTAAAGAAGCAATTTATAAAAAGAACAGAGACTATAACAAGCTGTTCCTGGTGTGTCCACGCTGACCCAGTAATTCCTGTTGATGAATATGGAGATATTCTGGTCTGACAATCTCAGCCCGTAATGTCATTCTAACCTTGTTGCTGAGTTGTGTGAATAACCCCTCGTGTCTTTTCTAAACAATTTCCTCTGACAGATCCAGGATGTGCTTCACTGAGCTTTCACACCAAGGCTGCTGTTAAATATGTTACGCTTAATTAACACGTTGATCTTTATTGGCCTTCATATCAGCTTACCTGTTGATGGGGGAAAAAAAGGTGGTGGAAGTTAACTTTCCCCCCAAGAACCAGAACCCTGATAATCTAAAGCGCAGATCTGCACACTTTAAGCCACCGCGGTGCTTTTAATCTCGAGTCGAATCCATTAAGTGGCGCTACTCGCGGGGAAATTGTTCACTTGTTCACATAATACACTCAACATGACCACACTAGACCTTTAGACATGTCTGCAGATGCAAAGCCATGTTTCTTTCTCTCCACTGAAGCGTATCCACATCAACAGCTGTGCAAGCATCAGCACTTCTCCGCGGCAGGTGCTGCTGGTTTTAGATTTCAGAGTCCCTCATTGCCCTTTTCCATTTTTCCTGTATTTTTATTAGCTTCACTTTACTGTGATGGCATAGACATTTAACAGTACACAGAAGATAATGTACCTAACCCACAGTAAGTCCACAGTCAGTCAGTCCTCCGCCCACACTCATCTCTAATCAAAGCAACACTCATGTTCCTGCATCATGCTCCTCATATATTCATGCATCCACACTTAAGGGAACAGAGAGCACCAACTCTGTCACAGTCCACTTTTTTTTTTTTTTTTTTTTTTAACTTTTGGCCTTTTAGAATAAATGTTCTCAATTTATCCATTGTTTAGTCTCTAAAAATTCCCATTAACAGTGGAACTAGCTCTGCAATTTCCCGGAGCCAACAATAATGTCTTTGTGTTTCTTTTGTTTAACCACAAGCCCCAAATCCAAACATACTAAATTAATTAATAGATCGTCAGGATTATTGGCTGCCCGCTGGCTATCTGAATAATCATCACTGCAGTGAAAAGGATGGACTTGAATATAATTTTGTAGTCTGTGCAAAAGGGTGCAGATTGACAGGTACTTTGTTACTGTCAAACACTTTTAAACCCACAGTGGAAAACAAAATAGAAGGCACAGAAATGCTTCCTTAACATGCTAAACCTACCCTTAAGCAACACTCTTCAGCAGGGTGTCAGCTTCACTCACCTTCCACCCCTCGCTTGAGTTTGCGGGCCTCATTCAGGAGCTGTGAAAGCTTCACACTTTTTTTTTTTTTTTATGTAAAGGGAATTACTTATGCTACAGTCACACTAGGGCCCCGTTTACACGCGAAGGTTTTCAGTGGAAACAGTGGCGTTTTTTTTCCATTTTTGTTTTCAAAATGTGACGAGTTTAGATGGGAACACGAGAGGTTAAAAACAACGTAGTTCCCACTGCAAATTGGTGGTGTGAGTATATTAGGTGCAAGCATAGCGCGCATGCAGGACAGCAATTTAAGTGCAGTAGACACAATAGGCACTTTTTATAGGAATGCAAACAGAATACAGCCAGTTGCAAACCTTTTGGGTCAAGTCCCCTATTGCAAAGAGACACGTCACAGCAGTGCAGAGTAAGATTGCAGCGTTGTGTTGGCCACTTCATTGTACAGAAAAATATAGAATCTAACTGGCTTCATTCTCGGTTCCCTTTTTAAGCTGCTTCAGCTGACCCACAGTCACAGTTAAGCCCCCCCCCCCAGCTGATCTGATTTAATCAATGTTATTTTTATCGTTATTGATGCCTTCTCTGTTCCATGTAGTGGTTTTACTGCTGCTCTCCCTGTCCTCACATATGAGAGTGAATGTCCAAGGAGCCATACCATAAAATATACATGACTGCAGATGGAAATAACAATCCTACTTTAGTCACCTCTTCACTGTTGACACCGAGCCTTCTTCAGCTGTGCACCAGGGCCTTCCACTTCTTTCTGTTTCAGTTAGAGCCCGTTTTCACCGGTGGCACACATTGTTGTATCAAATTGTAGTAATTTTCTACATGGACTGGCCTTCATTTCTTAGAGAAAGGGCCTCTGTTTTCTTATTTATTTTTTCTTCTTTTTTGCAGTTCAGACCTAAAAAGCCTGATGCTCCAGACACATTAATCTCTCCAAATGTATTGCTTCTTAAATCAGCAGAGCAGTTTTCAGCTGTGCTGCCATAATTGGAAAAAATGGCTTTTGAATGACCAATTAGCTTTTTAGGATGATAAACTTACATTAGCTAGCACAATGTGCCATTAAAATACATGAGTGATGGCTGCTGATAATGGGCCTCTGTACGCCTACGTAGGTATTTCGTAAGTCGCTCTTCTTCTCGGTCAGTTAACTGTCAGTATGCCGCCCTGCTCTGCTGAGCAGCCGAGAGGACCCCTGCTGTCTGAGCATCTGGTATTAGAAACATTATATTTATTTGACTAGAGAACACAAAAAGCCAAAGAAAAAAGCTAGAAGTGAATGAGGCCAAATGGAGAGCTAAATTATGTGTGACATATTTGGTAAGTTACACAAGTTTATGAATATCTGCTTTTGCTACAGTTTGTGCCCGTGACAAGGCTCTGTCAACAGTAGAGTCCCAGAGCTGTGCCGAAACATAAAAGGTGCTATTAAGAATAGAATTGTTTCTCCAGGATGCTGCTGATATGAAGACATTAAGCTTGTCTCTGAGCGCTAATCCAGGAACCTCGCTTGTGTATAAACCTTTCTGATGTGCAAATTTTGTCCAACTGCCAGCAAATCTGAACTAAAGTAGCTATTCTTTTTTATTTTATTTTGGAAAGTCACAGTCACATCATGATTAAGTGAAGTGTCTCACGTTGCAGCCATTTTTCTTCTCCACCAAAAGCCGTGGTGTAAATGCTGCTGATGTCACTTTCGTTTCGAGTGCTTTATATTTACCGAAATAACGATCCAGCAGGAAACAGTGCTGGGAAAAGTCAGACAAGACGCTTACAACTGGGTCCCGCGGCAGTCATTCAGCTTTACTTGTCCAAAGTGTTGAGCTGTCAGTCGACTCCAGAGTGAAATCCCTGATTCACTCTGACTGGAGCAGACTTTCAAAATCACAGCGCAGCTCCCGGAGCATCTGTATGGAAGAAGGTCAAACGTCAACCAGGCGACGCAGCCCTCACTGCGAATATTTTTGGACGTATGTCTGAATATCCCAACAGCGCACCCACTCAAAGCCCTCCCCTCCTTCTACCCCTTTTAAACTTATCACCAATGTCCTTTCACAGTCATTTCACTATATCTTTATGACATTTACTCCCTGCTAGCTACAGCCAATATACCTAGAAAGCCACTGACAGTGCATCCATGTAATTCAATATGATAGCTCTCAACGGAACCAGCCAGCTCCAAGGTGGATCTGGCTTGGATTTTTTTTTCTTTCTTTTTTTATCCCTCCTTTTCTCTCTCTCTCTTTTGAACGAAATGTCATGTTGAATCTCGGAGCAATGCGACGTGTTGGCGGGGGTGGTGGAGTTAGTCCTTCGTCTGACAATAGCCGAAGAAAAAATAGAGCTGTCTGTTCCTATCTCTTCTCCCGTGTGTGTGTGTGTGTGTGTGACTACATGGACTGCGTTTGTGGCTTGCTTCTGGTTTGCGTGAGTGTTTGTGTGTGTGTGTGTGTGTGTGTGCGTGTGCCGCACGCTGGAATGTTGCGGAGAAGGACACAGCTGTGGCACAATAATATTCCCCATGTAGAATGACCTACATACAGGGGACCCCAGTGGGTGTCCAGACTTACTGAGCTTGTTGTGTGTTGTCGTGTGCATGAGCGAGTGTACTGTAAGGAAAGTCGTATGTGTTTGCCAGCGTGTCTTTGTGCGTCCCTTTAGATGCTCAGCTGTGTGTTGGCAGCTGTGTGCCTCCCTTGAGTTTTCGAAGAAACTTGTTTGTTGTTTTGGCCTTCAGCTTTTTAAGTTCCTCCCCCAGCCCTTCAGTCTGACAGGATAATAAAAATAGACAAATGCCTAAAAAATGTGTCACCACCTTAATTTTGCTTAAACTGATGCCACGTTCGTGTCATCTGAGGATACGTTCCCTCCTGGTTAATTCTTTTATACATACAAATGACCTCAGACTAGAGCTGACGATTGGAAGAGTAACAAAGCAGCCATTTCTTCTATATTTCTCATGCACTTTGCATTCAAAGCATACTGTAAAATATATGAGCACGGATTTCAAGTTAGCTGTCATCTGTTGTAAAAAGCCCTTGCAATGGCGACATACGGAATAGTGGTATTCTTGCATTTCCATTTTCCTAAAATAAACATGTGAAGACTCATTAATATTTAAATTAAGTGTCCTGGAGGATTCAGTTTTATGTTAAACTGCTGCATAAAATAACAGTTTCAAAGAGTTATGGGAATTTTGTTATTGTGGTTAGAGGCCTTCTTCACAGCAGACATTTGGACTTGTCGTTCGCTGCGTTTCATTTGCCTCGGAAGTCGGAGCTGGGAGTGACATCACTCCCGAGTTGAACCCATTCCAGTAAACGGTAAGCGGACTGGTTCTTATGTAGCACTTTTATACCATTCACACGCATTCACACTCTGATGAATGCATCGGAGAGGAACGTTGGGTTCAGTATCTTGCCCAAGGATACTTTGGCATGCACACTGGTGCAGCCAGGGAACCACCAAACTTCCAGTTGGTGGATGACTTGCTCTACCACCTGAGCTACAGCCAATAGCCAGTCACAGTTTTACTACAGTTTATGCGCACTGTTGCCATTTTACATTGTGAAGTTGGGATTTGTGGGGCTGCTCTGACATTCTGAATTCAAAGTCCAACCTGAGGGGGCATTCCAGTTGATAAATGCCAACTGGAGACTCAGAAATTCCAACTTCGGATTTCAGATGGAACACACCGATAGCTGCAGAAGCACAAGTGTTGCTGATAATTATTATTATTGCTGACTTAAAAATTTTTTCTCAGTTCAGTTACATCTGTTTATACACTTTTGTACAAACAGATGTGCACTTACTTGTGCAGTACGCACTGTAAGTGATGCACACTTACCAGAAAAGATGTTTGCCTGTGGTTGTTATTCTAGCTACTGAACTTTATGAACATTTCTAACTTATCTGCTGCTAAACACTGCCTAGCTAAGCTAATGACCATCGAGGGACAAAAGTGTATGGTTCTGGGTTATTCGTGCACCACCACCAGGGTATTTATAATTTCTTGTAGTCATACTTAATGGTGTAAATGCACATATATACTCAGAGCTAAGTACGCAATTTAAGATACAACATATGCCAAGATGCACAAGGACCAGGATCCCAAAACTGAAGCTGCTATATAACTCTTAACTAATGCTACAGTAACACTAGAGAGTGATTGGAGACCATAACCTGATCAAATTTTTTGCAATCATGAGCAATGAGTTTGCGATCTTTGAAATTGTTCCTTCAAAGTTGGGGACGAAGTCTGCTGTCAGTTTGTGATTGAATGGGGTCCAGCTGGTAACATGGTGATAAACTGTAATAAGTAATTACGCTCCGTGTACTTTCAGCCCTGATTAATTCTGCAGCGCTGAGTCTTTGCGGCCCTGCAACGTAACCTACGTAAGAGTCCAGCGGCGTTGCCGGCACTTACGCTTGTGCAGGTGCATTATGTGTCAATTACCGTTAATTATCGAGTGGGAAATCTACTGCTGCTCTAAGCTGCAGTGCACCTCCTGAGAAATGTCAAATAATGTCCGTTATGTCCCTACCAATCACGGGGGATTGCAGTCAGATTGGAGTTGAGATTTTTGATTTTTTTGTAGTCGCGAGAAGGTTTCCCGTCCTATTTTTAGTGTGAGAGAGCCATAAATTTCATGATTTGTGCTTTAGCTCTTCTCCAGCCTCAGAATAAATGAATTTTCTATCGCTTTTGATTATTTGGAACAGTATCCCGAACTGCCGAAAGCAGAATTGCCCCATTGCTACCTAATCATATTGCATGCAGATGCAAAAAAAACCCAAAAAAAAACACTGCGTCTCATCGTTGGCCTTAGGTACTGTATTTTTTTTGTGTGTGAGGTTGTTACAGCTGTCTTTACAGATTATTTGTAAGCTGATTATTTGTGAAACATAAATTCATTTGCAGTTCACTCATTAAATGCTGAAGTTTTTTTTGTTTGTTTGTTTGTTTTTAAATCTCAAAGCTGCAGTAAGCGCCCGCTAATAATTAGTAGCCACATGCAAAAGCATTACCAATCAATGCTCCATTGAACCAAAGGGGTGTATAGAGTTAGCTATTAATTCTGTGTTCATTACTTTGACCAACTCCTGCCACACTATGCAACCCATTGTTATTATCAAAAAATTAATACGGCAGCATTAAGTCTAAGCACACGTCATCGCTCTCCTACGTAACTAATCCCAACTCCTGCTAAAGTTCATTTAGCTCAGTCTCCTTTGCAAACCGTCTTCTTTGCAAATTGATCATGTCCACACAACTAATTGTGCTGCATAAGCTAACACAAAGCCAGTCTAATTGTCTCTACTATTGCACATTTAATTTGTGGGTATTGACTACATTGATATTGATACAACAGCTCTCTATTTTATTTTTTTTAATCACACTTTGATAACGTTAACATGAAAGTGCACTTACAAGAACTTCAAAGTGCATAATCGCACCTCATTTGAATCAGTTATCAACCCCCCTGGTGGATTGCTTGATTTGATGGATTCCAGTACTGTGTGTGTGTATATATATTTTTTTTTTCAATAAGACACACTGTGCTTATGTAAATGTAGTTAGTCATAAAAAAAAAAAAAAATATGTTTGACTTCCCATAATTACCATGGCTCCTTGGGGAGAGATTTAAATGCTGGTGATTACTTTGTTTGATTACTTATACCGTGTGTGTGTGTGTGTGTGTGTGTGTGTGTGTGTGTGTACGTATATCAGTGTGTGGGTCCTGGAAGTGTACTGTAGTTGTGGATGTGTGTGTGACTTTAACACCATCTGCATCAACCTCTGCTGCGCTGCTTCCAAAAATCTCTATATGTGCTCTGACCTCTATCAGCTTATTGAAGTTGACGGTGATAAATGAGGACATAAACAGCAAAAATATCTAACCCAAACACTGAGCCTGCGGATAATGTAGCATTAAAAGAAAGGCCCGCGCTAACTTGTGAGATCTTCATTATCAAAGCCCTCTGAAGCTACTCCCCTAAAGGCAAGAATCGAAAACCTTTCCTACAAGAAATGTTCAGAGCACTGATGGTGATGTAAGCCTGTGCAGTATAAGCCTGTCAAAGATCTGCCTGTTTAGTTTGAGTACAGAAAAGCTAAAAATTTAATGATCGTTGTTGCAGAAATTGGGTCAAGCGGCTTCTCTTTCATCAGACCAGCAACTTTTGATCTCTTCAGACCACCTTATCTATTCTCAAACCATCTGCTGCTGCAGAAATGACCGCCGGTTGTTTTCTCTCTCTTTCTTTTTCACTCCCTGTGCTAAGGTGCTAGTGCAAATCCCCAGACTGTGTAGGGGAAAGTAAGTTGGAATTTCTCAGCTCTTAACAACTATCTCGGCTCTTCCTTTGAGCAGCGCGCTAAACGCTCACCTCCAGCAGTGCAGCGATTTGGTGGTCACCAGAAGAACACAGGTTTTATCAAGCGGCTCTCTTGTGAACAACTGTGTGTCAGTGTGGGGAAAAAGCGAGGCGATTGAGGGGTTTCTGTTTCTGTTTTCTTCTCTGATCATTTAATTTCGCTTGTGTGTTCAGATCCGTGCTGGCGGCTTCGAGTATTCCCCCGGGACGCTTCACATCTACTCTGACAGCCTGCTAACGCTTCCTGCCATCATCGGCATCGGAGGGGGTGGCGGCCTACTGCTGCTGGTCATCATTGCCGTGCTGATAGCCTATAAGAGGAAGTCAAGGGATGCTGACCGCACCCTGAAACGTCTGCAGCTTCAAATGGACAACTTGGAGTCCAGAGTGGCCTTGGAGTGTAAAGAAGGTAGGCTGTGGATTCAGCTTTGCCCTCACCCTGCTGGAAAATAATAAAACCATCCACAGATTAAACAGGAGCTTTTCATAAAGATGGAGAATGCTTGTGAATGGGTGTCTTTCATCAGAAAAGCGATAAAGTGTAACACATTCCACTGTGGTTAAACAGTTTGGGTAACGTGTGAAAATTATTATTTGAACACAGTGATAAATGGGTAGTATGACATTTTGGAAATATATCTTTCCACTTATATTTGTGCACTAAATATAAAGCTTTAGCTGGAAGCTGCTTAGCATAACGTAGTATAAAGAATTAAAATAAATTGAGACAGTTTGCATTTATCTAAAGATAATATCCACCATTTTCGCCCTTGTTTGATCAAAGTGTACTGACGAGCTGTTTAATGGCAGCTTACGATTATTGTTTGACTGCCGTGGCCTGCTGGTTTCTTTGCTAGTTGCCTGGAAACTATACAGTGATCTTTAGACAGGCAAAGTATACTTAATGTGACATATATATATATATATATATATATATATATATATATATATATATATATATATATATATATATATATATATGTATGTATGTGTATATATATATGTATGTATGTGTATATATATATGTATGTATGTGTATATATATATGTATGTATGTGTATATATATATGTATGCATGTGTATATATATATATATATGTATATATATATATATATATATATATATATATATATATATATATATATGTATGTATGTGTATATATATATATACTGTATATATATATATATATATATATATATATATATATTAATGGCTGCCCAAGTATATTTGTGAATCTATTTTGGCTACTTATTATTTTTATCCATCTGTGAGAAAGATTATATCCATATTCCATCAATCCCCCCGTTTTTTTCCTTTTTTTTTTGGAAGTTGACTCACTGCTAACCAGCTAGCTCCCCATGCCCCCCTTACCAGTTGGATTGCTGGCCAGATCGTTGTTGGGGTGGATATTATTTAGCTGCTTCCCCAGGATTTAGCTCATTCCACTGTGTGATGTACTCTGATTTCAGCGTCTTGGGTCACAGTTAGACAATGGTAGTGCATTTTCTGCTCTGGAGATCTAGGTGGAGAACTGCTTGATGTAACACTGCTCCAAGCTCACTGAGACTGGAGGGCAGAAAGAGGACTGCCTTGGTCAGTCTAAGACAGTGTTATTAGAGCTGAGAGCTGTGAGATTTACTGCACGGACAGCTGAGTATGTAGTTTGATTATTTGTGTTTGTAGGGGAGAAATTGTTGACTAGAATTATTCAGTAACTGTGTGCAGCTCAATTAGGAGTGCACAGGTGGGTGCACCTACAGGTACATAAACCCCTTATCCCTGACACAAATGGAATCTAAATCAATGGAGAGAACTGATTCAGATTTTTTTAGTGCATATTTGACTTGGTCTACTTCTTTTTTTTCTTTCTTTTGAATTACTGTTTCATAAGTCATTAATCTAGTTAAACTACATGTCAGTCACAAACTAGCTAAATTACACATTTGCCACTCAAAGCACTTTAGACCTTCTTAATCTATTTGTACCCACACACTGAGTAAACTTGCTTAAAGGTCAGCAACTTGCAGTGACACTGATCGCAGTGTGGGAGTCTGCTAAGCTGAGTGCTACAACAGCACTCGGTGAAAATGGGCTTGAAGTTTAATAAGAAATGTGAATACTGAACAGTATTAGAGGATATTTCTGTCAGGGTCAAAATACAATTGTTATTTAATCTGTAGTCATTTATATTTGGCGGCATGACTCTGTTCTGGCAGAGATGAAATGTGCCAGCAGGATGCACAGAAAGGCATCAGAAAATACTGATATATATTTTACAGAACAATAAAACTTCCACTCAAAGCTGAAACTGTAATGACACACAGATATCTGCCAATTAGAGGAAAGCCACTGTAAGGTGTCTCAGGAAGAAGCTGTTCCAGCACGAGCATAGATTGGCATCTAGGTCTCCACTGGAGGAATGGACTCCTGTTTTGATAATGATGGTGGTGGAGAGCACAGTCTAACGTGTCAGTCATCTCTCCATGACTCCGAGTGAAAACACAGCTCAACAGCAAGACTGCCAGAAAGACAGAAAACGCACACACAGCTGAAAAGTAGACAGTGTGAGAGGCCTATTTGAGGTCAAGCTAACAAGGGGATTATTTGCAGAGAAGTGAGAGAAATATGTGAGTGAGAAACTGAGACACAGAAACTGGGTTAAAGGAGCGAGAGTCAGCTTGTGTTAAGGGCGAGCCTCAGCAGCAGAGTGCAGATGACTGATGTGTGGACAGTCCAGGTGTTTACACTCAATATAATAACAGAGGCACACGCAGCCATGCTGTAAAGTTATAATATGATTACACTATGGTCATGACACAGAGTCACAGCACCTGCCGGGGATCAGCTGTCAAACAAAAAACATTCCCAGGGCGACCGCTGCACGTACCCTGACTGCGGTGACATTTCCAGGACTGTGTTTCTTCCTTGTTGCGTCTGCTTCAGTTTAAGCTGTTGTCATTTGTGTTTTTCACGAAACACGACCAGAAAAAGTTCCGCTCTTACAACAGGAGGCAGACAGGCGAGTACTGAAGTCCACGCAAATCACAGCGCTCAGTTTTTCTAGGAAGTGAAGCATGGCCTTATTCCCACCCCCCAAAAAGGACCCCGCCCCGCCTGCTGCACTCCCAGCTGGCCTACAGAGACGAGACAGCGCGCGCGGGCGGAGGAACAGATGAAGTGGGCGGTCGACTATGCGTGTGGTTGCAAAAGGAAGTGTATATGTGTGAGCCTGGCTTTGTTCTAACAATCTTCAGGGGGGCAGAGATGGGATGTTTGGTTCAGTCATCCGTAAGAAGCAGATATCACACTGGTGTACTGCATTAGCCATCATGTATGCGCACACTACAAACCCAACTCCTGACGCCAAGTGTCACTGTGAAGGGTTAAGGGGCATAATAAGGAGTCCTGTATGGCAGCGTGTAGACAAACAAAATGCAAAGGAACTTTCAAATCAATTCACACTAAGGTGTTGTTTACATGCCATTTGAGCACACTCAATGCTGTGGCATTTTTACACTGCATTTGTGTAGATTGAGGCCTTTTGCATGTGGTTGTGTGTGCATGCTCACACCAGAAACACATGAGGATCGTTCCAGGAAAAGCACAGCATTTGCAGTATCCAACTTAAAAACTCTCATCAGCTCCATGTTAGAATGGAAATCACGTTAGAGCAGCGACACACGGCAGCACATTAGTCCAACAGGAATTTTTAATGTTTGTTTCCGTTTTTACCAGCAGCCATTCTCTTTCAAGTTTTTTGAAATGGAGTCGGTGTGTTTCTTCGGCCAGTTCCATTTGGGCCCCGCTGCAGTTGCCTTTCGTATTGAAATGTTAGTGTGACGATAGTAAGCAACAAATGTTCTATCCATTTTTCTCGTCACGTTACGCGTACATCAAGTGAAACATCCCGAGCGCTCTCTTTGGTACGAGGGTCTCAGTTATTGTCAGCTGCAGTAAACATTGTTTTCTCGCAGAAAAAAACAAAACAACACTTTTAGATGCAACAGAGCGGAAAATTGCAACTGAGCTACTTTTTTTTTTTAATATAAAATATCAGATTATTTGAACGTCGTACGCTGCAGTCACAAATTCTCGCTACACATTTGATAATGATAAAAAAGCACAAATCAAACAACTATATTCCAGGCTGTCCAAATTTAACCTGATAAGTTTAACCTGTGGTTAAGTTACTTCAGTCAAAAAGAGAATAATATTTCCACCTGCATTAATTTGTATTTGACAGCATAGCTCTGTTAGGGACCTTCCCAGCCTTCAGTGAGCATATGTGGAAAACATAAGACAGGGATAGCAGTACTTAGACCCAGCACAGAACATAAGGTACACCTTTCTAGTACCAGGTGTGATCCCATTTTTTCCTTTTTTCAGAACGGCCTTAATTCTTCACGACATAGATTCAGCAAGGAAACACTCCACAGAGATTTGTGTCCACAGTGACATCACAGCATCATGCATTTGCTGCAGATTTATCGGCTACACATGCACGATGCAAATTTCCCAGTCCACATCATCCCAACGGTGCTCTCTTACAGTGAGGACTGGTGACTGTGCAGCCCAGTTGAGTGCAGTGTACTCATTGTCATGTTCAAGAAACCTTTTTGACATTTGAGCTTTGTGACATGGTGCGTTATCCTGCTGGAAGCAGCCATCAGAAGACGGGCACACTGTGACGTGGGCGGTGACAATGCTCAGGTAGGCTGTGGGGTTTAAACGATGCTCTGTTGGTACTAAGAGGTCCAAAATGCGCCGAGAACGTAGGACGGATCCACACAGCCGACCTTCAGCAAGTTGTCTTAACTGTGTCTACATGCCTAAATGCATCGAGTTGCTGTCGTGTGATTAGCTGATTAGATATTTGCTTTGACAAGCTGTTCAGCAGGTGTTCCTAATGAAGTGGCTGGGGAGTGCATATGACATCAGGTCAGGGACAGCTGGGGTGGAGGTGAGCTGCAAGGGAGCCTGCAGATGGGCAGCATCTGTGGTCATCGCTAAAGAATCTTAAAGCGCGCCCTAGATGAGATTTGCCAATTTGATATCTGGGAGATGGCAGGCTGCCATTTAGATTAGGCGATCTGGCTGGACTGCAGCTGGGCTTGACTTTGTTGCACCTCTAAAGTAACGCTACACTTAATCTTTATCAGTGAAAACTAAATCATGTAATTATCCTGGTGCACTGATTAAAGAAATGATGGAATTATTTTGTAGATTATTTTCAAACTCTGGGTTGATACTTCTATTTTGCAACACTGACACTATGTCTGTCGTGCTACTAGCATGTAAGGGATGAACATTTCACATGAAACAAACGGACTGTAAAGTACAGGGTGGTGCGTTTGTCACAGTTCAAGAGGCGTTCATGGCCGTGGCAGCAGTTGAGAAAAGGTCATCGTCCTGTTTTGAGCTGTGCTTGAAGTATTGTTATGTCTTATTTCGTGTCAGCTGATCAAGAGGATATTTTCTGAAGCTGCATTTTAGCGAGGTCTGCCTGCTTGGATGCTTTTAAGCAGATTTACCCTTTGACCAGTAAATAAGAGATTGATTAATAGATAGAAGAGAGAAGAAGTGGGGTGGAAAATGAAGTGGGGATATGAAAGCAAGCCTATGTCTAATTTGTGTCTCCTTGACTATCTAGCATTTTTTTCTAGCTATTTTCCCTCCCCGCTTTCTTGTCACTCGCCTTTGCCTTTATCGTTCATGCTGTTTCTCCCGTGCTGCCTTTTTTTTTTGTCTTTTGCCCTTAGTCCTAATTACTTATACCCTCAATCATCTGAATTTCCTGTCCATTCTCCATCCTCACTTCTTTACCTCCTGATCTTTCTTTCTTTTTCTTTCCTTCATCTCTGCTTCCTCTCTTCTCCATTTCTCTTGTGGACCAAACAGTCCAATAACAGCTGGGGGAAATTATGCATGAAAACTCATCCGTCGCTCTCTTAATAATTATCCACTCATGCAATTAATTGACTTTCCTTTCCAGGAACTTTGTTTTTCTCCTGGTTCGGCTTTTCTCTCTCCCCGAGCAGGATTTCTTTTTGCGCTTCATTGTTATGGGGCCTTTTTTTTTTAGGATAAGCAAAGGCTGACATTGTCAGGACAAAGACTCCAAGGAATGGATTTGGTTAACAAGGTTTTTAGCCCCGTCTGTCAGTGGAATATGTATTTCTATGGATTTCTGTATACCTAAATGCACTTAGTCAGTCACAGAATCATACAGTTATTTTATGCTTTTTCACCCACACATAATTACCTGCTCTTTATTGAATGTAACTAAATTGCTGATCCTGGATCTCTTATAATGATTTAGTGTCAGTGTATTCTCATGACATATGTCTGCATTTTGGTCCTCATTTACTGCCTTTGTGGACCTTTATTCCTCAGTCTGTCTAGCCATTTTTCTAAGGCCAAGACACTCTACCTGAAATCTCTGCACGGGTTGTGCTGTCCTTCTGAATTGCTTTCCCTTCTTTGCCTCTGGCAGGCTCCTCATCTGACACATATATCTCTCTTACTGTACAGTGGTGTCATTTCACTGTCATAGCATCAGCATAGCATCATCCTGTGTTGCTCTCCTCATATCCAGTGATGATCTTTGTGATCACTCCTATGACTTTATCAAGTAGGCTCTTACAGTTGTGTTCTAAAAATTAGATTTGTATACAGCTAAACTGTATTCTGAGTTACATTTTTTTTAACATGTTTTCTGTCCAGGAAATTACCTTACAATTTAAAAGAAAGAAAGAGGCAGGTAGGTTGGTAAAGACGTAAGACTTTCATCCAGAAGGCTGGGGTTTGACTCCCCCGTGCCACTGTTATTTGTTTTAATATTTCACTTGCTATTTGCTTAGTTTTACGTACCAAACTACTGGTTAGGTTTAGTAGAAGATCCTGGTAGAGGTTAAAATATATCCTTTTACAACAGCTTTCAACTAAAAGTCATGTCAGTTTTACAGTTGCTAACTCTTACTTATGGCTACTAGCGGTGCGTCAGCAACAACGCGATACAATAATGATTGTTGTTGTAAATACCATCACATAGTCATGTACTATAGGGCTCTTACATTTGACACTTGTGTTTAAGTTCTCTCAAAATTAACATAAGAGGAAATCAACATGTTGCAAATAGTGAAATGTGAAATGCCACTACACTGTCACCTGGTTCAGGGACAAAATTAGTGCCCACAGCTGCAAATAAGCTAGTTTCCAGTCCCCCAGATATGAATATCAGTAGGAGCTTATATCCTTGTAGTGACTACGAATACTAAAATAATTTGCTAATTCCAAATTTGGTGGTAAAAAGTGTGAGGACTATAGTCTTGTTGACACTGCTGTTGAGCAACTGTAGCTCCTAAGCTAGTTGCCAACATGTCAACAAGCTAGAACCAGTAAGTTACTGAAAAGTTAGCTTTAAGCTAATGGCTAAGGAGTTGACTTTCCATTAGCTGCATAAATTCACCTTAGCGTGGACTCTAAATTTTACACTGGTCATTCAAAACATGTATTTCTCCTGTCTGAAAACTCTGTCTCCCTATTGTGAAATGCAGTTTACATTTGCACAGCGGAGGGTCACATAAACCCAGTGCAACATAGCTAAGTTAAGATAAATCCTTTAATTGAGCTCAACATCCTCAACAAAAGTTTCAACAAAAAGTCAACCTTGTCCATAAATTTTGCTATTACCTTGCAAAAGTTCATCAAAGTTATGTTTCATTTCACTCATAGTTACCGTAAAATGAGTTGCTCTCACTAGAACTATCACCAGTTTAAATGCTAGTATGAGTGAGCCGTTGAGACCAGCTTTAGGGGAGCTTTTATGAGCCAATTAGTTACTGATACAGTACATTCACTGCTCTGCTAGCAGGGCAACTTAACACATGATCAAAACATCATGGTGTTTGGCTGCTACTAGGTCATACAGATAATGGCCAATTATCTCTCTACTTCTGCATCTTCCTCCTTCATCTGCAGCATTCGCCGAGCTTCAGACGGACATCCACGAGCTGACCCAGGAACTCGACGGAGCTGGGATTCCCTTCCTGGACTATCGGACCTACGCGATGAGGGTCCTTTTCCCTGGGATTGAGGACCATCCTGTGCTCAAGGAGATGGAGGTACGGGTCAGTACACCACCAACCAAACTTAAGACTGAAACAAACTAACAACTTATCACCTACAATAAAGCCTAGGCTGTACTAACAAACTAACACCCAATGCAGAAACATAGTTTCTGCTTTACTAAAAGTAGTTCACCTCTGCAAAGTGTTGCATGGACAGAAGTTTGCCCTAGAAGTATTCTGAAAGTTCTGTTTCTTGGCATTAAAATGTCCCTCTAGCTTTACCACTGGAAACTTTTGTAGCCAGTATCCCATGATGAGCCTCATCAAAGGAAGGACTCTTAAAAAGCCTGAGATATGACAAGAACTTGAGACGTTGTTCACCTTAAAGCAATCAAATAACCTATATTTTACCTACTTTGTCTTAATGTATTCAGCATGTTTCAGTGAATGTGAATGAATTTTCGAGAGCCTTAGTATCATCATTAGCTGATTCTCAAGGGACAGAAACTCACCTTATTCTTTTGATGTTGATAAGAAAAGTCTTATAGTAAGTATTGCCTTGAAAGAAGGTAAAAACAGATTGTGCAGGAAAGACAAAGGGGAACGAAGCAAGAAGCCAATGAGATTCAGAGTTCCTAGGATTGTTGCTGGCAATATACATCACTGTAAAGTTATTAAATGAACCAGCATATGCAAACTCCTTGCCAGCACAGCCAAACTGAAATAGTGAACCTGATTTATAAAGACGTCTTACCGCTGAGACCAAGGGAAGGAGAATTAATAGTATGTCAACATAAACTACTCTCCTCCAAAACTAAAAACCAGAGAGCCAAGTTTGCAATCAGCAGTATCATTAAGATGTAGAATCTGGTGCTGCTCCATTGGCTTTGATTGGAGCGCTGACTTTTTGGAGTCGAGGAGTAATTTGTTTGACCTTTTACAGCTTAATTTAATCGCTCTAATCCAGAACGTGGATTCATATTCTTAGAAAGAAGCCCCTGGGTGGTGTCACAGCTGTCATTTGTGTCTCTTTTTATTCATTCCCGTGATTCATCCCAAGTTATTTTTGAAAGACGACGATTTTGGCTTCCAGCACAGACTATCACTCTTTATCTTCAAAAAAAAAAAAAAAAAAAACTAGAGATAATGCAAAAGCTGAAAGAACGCAGAGTAGTTAGAGCATTTTGAACAGCAGGAACGTCGCAGTGAGAAATACACTTACACTCTTTTTTTTGTTTTCCATTTGTGTTTCTTTTAACAAGACAATTTAACAAATCTAAATTAGTTCCAACTCAGATGTTTAATTAGGTTGAAAATCACTTTCTTTTGTCCCAGTGTAATTTTTGCTTAAAGAGCAGTGTAACATAGATGTTGATTAAATATTTTATAGCGAGTGTACCTTTTGTTGCCAAGTTACGTTTCAAAATTGAATTTTAAAAGGCTTATTGATAAAAGCACCCTGATTTTTATACATTGTGAAAACAAACCCAGCCTGGCGATGTTCAAGAGAAGTCATCTCTTTGTTGCTCATGTGCTACAAAAACACATTCAAAGGTGTTCCTGTGAGTTTCACCCAAATTTTCTTTGGTTCGACACAGACATTGGCTTACAGAGCGTTTTATTCAGATAGCAGCAACGCGTTTCATTATGGAATTAACAGCCATTAGCTGTTATAATCCCTGGCAGTGAGGTTAGATGAGAGATTTGTCTTCATCAGAGCTTAATAAATGCAGGTATTTTAAAGAAAGGAAAGGAGATCTAAAATGGAATCAGTTATTGGAACCTAGTCCCTAGCCATATTACAATTTACTTTGCTATAAACGGAGCACAAGGGCAACTATTCCAGTGTTTTTTTAAGTGAAGCCATCCCAAAACCTGCATTCTTTCTGATGCCCAAGAGAGTGGCAAAGATTATACAGAAGCCTATGATTGATTGCCATGATCTGTGACCTTAGCAAATCCTTTCCTGATGAGTTTATGGTCTACGTTGCTACTTTCAAATCTTATTGAATACAATTTGATATTCACTCGGCACCTCCAGTTTCAAAACACAGCGATGGCAGAGACTTCACAACAAGATCTTAGTAGAAGATAAACTTAGCTACGGTGACATCATCTACTGGTTTCTGAGGTCCCGTTTTGAAGCTTCAGATAAGTGTTAACGCTGTCGCCATCTTGGGTTCAAAAAACCAGATGTGATGAGGAAGGTTGGGTCTGACTGTGAAACCACTCACTCATTGGCTAACGACTTGCAATTGGCAAGTTGTTACTATGGATAATCCTCCAATTTTTTTATGTATTTATTTAATATGACCTAAATGTGACTGAGTCCATAAACTCACACATATTAAGGCAGAGGGCTGCTTGTTCATAGACTTCTATAGGACCAGAAGACTTTTTTGGATTAGTGTTACGGCCCTAGCAGGACCTGCTGTGGTTTTTGCCCAGTGGTTGTGGCTTGTTCTTAAACCTTAGGTACCAAACCATTTTTTTCCTTTTGAAGGTGATAGCGGCCTGTCTGTCTTCTTTTGTTGAACTATTAATACATTATAATAATAAATAAGAATTATAATAATAAATTAATCTGTAAATAAAATGCTTTTACTTTAACAGCTTTGCCTCCTTGTCTCCTTTTTGTTGACCAGGACACATTTTGTTACTTTCCCACATCCCCCGGACTTTTTAGGGGAAACTACCAAACAGCTATCGCTGTGCGGTGGCCAGCAAGAATGCGGGCTTTAGTCACTTCCACACTGGTTTCATTTTTCCGATGTGGGAGCTGCATCTATGTTTCATACTGCCGATGGACTTCACAGATCAGTGGGTGTCAATCGAAGGCAAAATCCATCTTTTATATACAGTCTGTGTTTGATTGGTTTTTTCCTCTTCATTAGAACACCATTAGAACAGTCATTTTGATCATCCAGTCAAACTTGTGTATGTATTCACATCTGACGCTACAGTGGCTTCCAGGATCTCGACAGGAACTTTCGCCTGCAGAGACGCTCTTGCTGACTCTGAAAGTTGCTGCCCTGGTGTTTTGTATCTTTATACGTAAGCAGCCCCAAAATATCAAATTTTCTCAGTTTTTACCTAAAGCTCATCACAGCTATGATTTACTGCACATTTTTTGGGACTATACCACAAACAGATCATGTTTCAATTCTGTTCATGGTTTTCCAATTATCCAAAATCCCTAAAGCGTGAGTATACCTTTAACTTTAGATCTCAGGCAGACATAGAGGTAAAGGGTCCTTACGTATTTTATTGTTATGTCTAGACTTCCTTCCGTATCCCTCTGTATTTCCCCCAGGGGTTGCCGATGTAATCCAATGGCTTGGGTAAACCAATGCTCCTAGCTTTATTGCACTGTGTGACTGCTCTCTCCCCTACGTTTGACAGCCACATGACACAAGCGCCACACACACACACACACACCCATACACAGACTTGCAGATATGTGAATCCACCCTCCTTAAATCTGTCTTGGAAAATTGGTGAAGACCCTGCCTGTGCAGTATGTACATGCATCTCCATCTGTCTAATCTCATTCTATCTCACTCGACGCTCCCTCTTTTTTTCGAACACACACACACACACACACACATCACACTCACTATCCACCCTGGAGGCCGAGAATCTCATTTAGCACTTTACAGAGAGGCCCAGACACTTTATTATGGCATGTCGGAGGAGAGAAAGAATAGATGTTACAGTGGTACAAAAGGATGACGACAGAAAGCGGGGGAGAGGGGAGGAGAGGTGGGTGTGATGTGTGTGTGAGTGTGTATGTAAGGATGACACACAAAGACAAGGAGGGGGAGAAATTAAAACAAGACAGAGGCCAGTGATGTGAAACAGTCAAAAAATAAGTGCGAGAAGGAGAATTAAAGCAGTGATGAAGATGGAGCGAGTAAGCGACAGGAAGGCGTCTTCAGGGGGTTTAGTGTGTTGTTGATAAGTAGTGACAGGTGCCAGCCAGTGGAACAAGGAGGGTGCACCTCTTCCCAACCCTGACACACACACAAGCCTGCCATGCCCTAATGCTTCATCCTTCCTTGTACTGCTCTCCATCTTTTCCTTCCTTCCCTCTCTTTTTGACAGAAGAATCTCTCTCATGCTCGGCTGGTTCAGGCCAGTCTGATTAGACTTTAGACATTTTAAGAAAGTTCTTTGAACAGATAAAAAGCCAGAGCTCCCAGTGTGACAGCGGGTTATTAAAAGATTCAGTTAAGGGCTTTCAAGTAATATAACATATTCAGTCCAGTAGTGACTGTGATTATACAAAACAAGTCAAGTTTTAAACCCCAACGAAAATACAAATAGAGTGTATGTCGAGATGGCTAAAGCCGGTCAGGACCACGAATTAAAATTCCCGTCGTCTCGATGTTCAGCTGGAGGATGCTTTTGAGCCATGCGCTCCCTGATGTCAAGAAGACAATCGTGTCAAATTGTCAGCTAAAATCATCTGAAGTGGAGCACGCGCTGCACAGCAGGAGAGGGAGTAGCCAATCAGTCTTACCTCGCTGTTTAACAAGCCAATCTCAGCTCATCATATGTCTGCTTGTAGACGTGTTCAGAATGTCTCTTTGCCCAGAGTGAGTCATAAGTTTATTACTTAGACTGTAGATGTTCTCTATGTTTTGTGGTATTTTTGAGAACTAAAGGAATACAAGACTTAAGGAGACCTATTATGCTTATTTCTGACTCCATATTCTCCTTCTTGGACTATTAAAGTAGCTTTCAGTATAGTGGTCCTTGGTTCAGCCCCTCAGTTCATTCATTGCCTGAAACAAGCCGATATAGCACCCTCCCCGTTGCCTTTTAAGCCTGCTGTTTTCTGATTGGCCAGCACTGTGTACCTGGGACCATATTAGGAATATTCCCTGACATTATACAGATCTACAAGTAAAAAGGAAAAAAAAGAAAACGTCTCTGAAACAGGGCCTTTGGAGCAGTCTGAAGTGTGATCTTTGGTCTCACTGGGATTACTTTCACATCCTTTGACCTCATTATTTGAAACTACCTCTCACAAAGGAGCCCTTTAACCCTGTCCTCAACACCTGCCCTCTCCAGGTCCCAGCAAATGTTGAGAAGGCACTCACCCTGTTCGGCCAGCTGCTGACAAAGAAGCACTTCCTGCTGACATTCATACGAACCCTGGAGGCACAGAGGTCTGTCTTTATTTATTTAGTCATTTATTTCATGTGTGTGTTTTCTAGAGGGATTTCTACCAACATTGTTGTTGCATTTGGAAATACTTGATATACTGGGCAATATGTTTGGAAAGTGTGCTTTTATTACCTGTTTAATTTTACAAACACAAGGGGCTGTGCCTTGCATTAAGACAAAAAAAAAGGTATATTTATGAAAGCCGTAAAACATTTTAAGAGATCTACAATTAACTGCAGGGCACTTAGCCAAATGCTTTATGACTGGACAGAGTTCTGAACACCATTTAATTAAGATAAAATGTACATTAATATTTAACTGAATTGCTAAGAGGCTAATGGTGCTTGTGTATTTTGAGTATCCGTTCAGATGGTGAAACAAAAGTGTTGGTTATAGTTTTCTTTTTAAATGATTTTCATGTATTTCTAGGTCATTTTCGAATGCGTGATCGAGGCAATGTGGCGTCTTTGATCATGACGGCCCTGCAGGGGGAGATGGAGTATGCCACCGGGGTCCTCAAACAGCTGTTGTCCGACCTGATAGACAGAAACCTGGAGAGCAAAAACCATCCCAAACTGCTGCTAAGGAGGTGAGGAAGATGTGGGGAGGCAGAAATTCTCTCATAAAGTCAACATAAACATATTTTTAACACACCTTTAGGTTTTTTTTCCCAATATTTCCAAGCATTAGTTTTTCTAATACTTTGACTGGAAGTGAAGTGAATGAATGCTTCTGTTTACTTTTCATTAAAATCACCAACATCATTTTCCAGCAAAGCAATATTAGCATAATAAACAGCAGTAAAATGTATGCATCGCTGAATTAACAATCAGGTCTTAAACCACAGGAAAATTTTATCATACACTTCTTACATTTATACACTTTATTAAGTACACCTGTACAACTGCTCATTAATGCAAATATCTAATCCTCCAATCTGATGGATTGACACACTTTGGCACGTAGACATGATCAAGATGAACTCTGAAGTTCAGATTGAGCCTTAGATGATTTGAGTGCCTTTGAACATGGCATGGCTGTTGGTACCAGATGGGCTGGTCTGAGTATTGCAGAGAATAAAAAAAATGTCCCAAAAAATAGAAAATATTCAGTGAGCAGCAGTTCTCTGGGCAGAAATTCCTTCTTGATGCCAAAGATGAAAGGAAAATGGCCAGGCTGCTTCAAGCTGATAGGAAGTCAATAGTAACTCAAGTAGCCACTCATTACAACCAAGGTATGCAGAAGAGCATCTCTAAATACACCAGAGGAAGGAAATAGGCTACATCACCAGAAGACAGCACTAGGTGCTTATCGCCTGGTCTGATGAGTCTGCTGTGACATTTGGATGGTAGGGTCAGAATTTGGCATAAACAACATGAAAGTATGGATCCATCCTGCTTTGTATCAACGATTCAGTCTGGTGCTGATGCTGCTTTAGTGCCAACCGAGCATCATTTAAATGCTACAGTTTACCGAAGTACTGTTACTGGCCATCTTTTTATGACCACAGTGCACTCATCTTCTGATGACTGCACTGCTTCTAACTATGTCACCAAGCTTAAATCATCTCAAACTAGATTCTTGAACATGACAATGAGGTCACTGTACTCAAATGGCCTCCACAGTAACCAGAGATCGATCCGGTAGTGCACCTTTGGGATGTGGTGAAACGGGAGATTCACATCAGGGATGTGCAGCCAAAAATCTTCATGTTCGGCTGCTTTCATCAGTGCTGGTATGTGTTTAGACTCTCTCGCTCCAACTGATCTTTTGGAGTTAGCTTCAATAGTTACTTCCTCCAAACCATCAACATGTTTATTAGACCCCATCCCTACTAGACCGCTCAAAGAAGTCTTTCCAATTATTGATGCTTCAACCTTAAATTTGATCAATCTGTCTTTTTTTGGTGGCTATGTACCACAGGCCTTCAAGGTGGCTGTAATTAAACCACTACTTAAAAAGCCATCACTTTAATCAGCTGTCTTAGCTAATTATAGGCCAATCTCCAACCTTCCTTTTCTCTCAAAAATCCTGCAGAGGAATGTTTTATTTGAAGAGTTTCAGTCAGGTTTCAGAATTCATCACAGTACAGAAACAGCATTAGAGAAGGTTACAAATGATCTTCTTACAGCCTCTGACAGTGGACTCATCTCTGTGCTTGTCCTGTTGGACCTCAGTGCACCTTTTGATACTGCTGACCATAACATTTTATTACAGAGATTAGAGCATGCCATAGGTATTAAAGGTACTGCACTGCAGTGGCTCGAATCGTATTTATCTAATAGACTCCAATGTGTTTATGTAAATGGGGAGTCTTCTTCACACACTAAGGTTAATTATGGAGTTCCACAAGGATCTGTGCTAGGTCCAATTTTATTCACATTATACATGCTTCCCTTAGGCAGTATTATTAGAAAGCATTGCATACATTTTCATTGTTATGCAGATGATACCCAGCTTTATCTATTCAGGAAGCCAGATGACACATCAATTAGTTAAATTGCTGGAATGTCTTAAAGACATAAAGGCCTGGATAACCTCTAATTTCCTACTTCTTAAGGGAGACATATCATGTGAAATCTACTTTTTTTAGCCCTTAAATACATTTTGTTGTGTACTTTGAGTGTGTAGGAGTGCAGGGAATCTAAATGCCTTCTGTCCCGGTGCTGTGTATATATCTTTATATTCTTTTTGGGTCATAATTTTCAGTCTGTTCAATATTTGCTGTGGAACTTCTAAACAAGGACATGGAATTCTGGCTTACCGATTTCGTGAATCCGCCATTTTTCTTTCTGGCAGTGATTTTGTAGTCCAAGTTCAGTTATGCTGAAGTTGCAAGTAGACAAGTCAAAATGTTCGGTTGTTGGGTGTATTAACCCACACGATTCCTTACATCGCCCCCCAGCATCAGAGCCTCTTTGAAGTGCTTGTTTCTCTGCCGGTAGATAATCGTATCGCTGCCATCAAACTACAAAAATGGCCAAATGGGGTGGAGTGGAACGCTCTGCGACCAGGAGGGTGGCGGGGCATGAAATGTCTCATTCACATTTAAAGAGACCACTCCAAAACGAGCTGCTATAAGACGCACGTCAAAAGAGGGGTAAGACAGGGGTCTGTGGAGTTGCAATAACGAGGAATTCAGACCAAAGCATTGCAGTTCTACTTTATATAGACCACAAGTGTATGATTTACATATGAAAAGGAAGGATTTAAAAGCATGCTATGTGCCCTTTAATTCAGATTAAACTGAAGTTCTTGTGCCCCACAAATCTTTTGAACCAGATACTTACTCTGGATTAGGGATGGGAATTGATAAGAATTTAGCAATTCTGATTCCATTATCAATATCACTTATCGATTCGATTCCTTATCGATTCTCTTATTGATTCTCATTGGGTTAGTGAATAAAATATACCACAAATGGGTTAGTTTGCATTAACTCTTTTTAATGTAAAGTAGAACAAAATTAAAACTGGTATAAAAAAGAATAAGAATTCCTCTTTCAAAATTAATACTATTAATATTTTAATTTTAACATAAAATACAACTGCAAGGTGTGCGAGAACCAGCCTCTGAGCCAGCCAGACTCTGGCAGTCCTCATCAACTAAATGTTACAGGAGATGGAGATTATTCATACAGTATAGTGAAAGCAGTACCAGCAAAATAGGGCTGCAACTATTGATTATTCCATTGATTAATCGAGTGATCTGATTAGAAATACTTTTTTCGTATATAACAATTCATCTGCATATTTTAACTTCCATACTGCAGTTTTTTCGCTGTGTGAAACAAACAGCGGTGGATGGAGCAGCTACAAAGTTCTTCTTCTCATTGGCACTTATTGATGCAGGTCGTTGATGAAGGACCTCCAGCTGTTTCAAAGTAAAGGTTTTAACGGTGGTTACAGGAAAAAGCACTGCTGCTTTGGATGCTAGAAAAACATTTCCTTTCACTCCACCCGAGCTCACCGTCTCGGTAACGGCTCCACCTTTTTGCGCTTGCTTATGTGCACAGACTGCACGTAAAACAGCTGTGCTGTTGTTGAAACACTGTGAACATAATTTTGTAATGCTTTTTATCTTGACGTTTCTGTCTTGACGCTGTTGGATATATTCTGAACCAAATAAGGCACGTGTGTGATGTAATCACGCAAATGCGTCCTCACGTCAGTGGAATCGATAAGCGGAATCGTTATGCAAGCAGACTAACGATTCCAAGGGATTGAATTACTTGGAACCGGTTCTTGTAGAGGCATTACCTTGCCCTCCAGTAAAGCTGTGAGAAATCTTGGAGTCATTTTTGACCAGGATATGTCTTTCAATACACATATTAAACAAATATGTAGGACTGCTTTTTTGCATTTGCGCAATATTTCCATAATTAGAAACATCCTGTCTCAGAGTGATGCTGAAAAGCTAATTCATGCATTAATTACTTCTAGGCTGGATTGTTGTAATTCATTATTATCAGGTTGTCCTAAAAGCTCCCTGAAAAGCCTTCAGCTGATTCAAAATGCTGCAGCTAGAGTACTGACGGTCTAGAAAGAGAGAGCCTATATCTTCCATATTGACTTCTCTTCACTGGCTCTCTGTTTCATCCAGAATAGAATTTAAAATTCTTCCTCACATACAAGGTCTTGAATAATCAGGCCCCATCTTATCTTAAAGACCTCATAGTACCATACTGTATCACCCTAATAGACTCATCAGACTGCTGGCTTACTTGTGGTTCCTAGGATACTTAAGAGTAGAATGGGAGGCAGAGCCTTCAGCTTTCAGGCCCCTCTTCTGTGGAACCAGTTCCCAGCTTGGATTCGGGAGACAGACACCCTCTCTATTTTTAAGATTAGGCTTAAAACTTTCCGTTATGATAAAGCTTATAGTTAGTGCTTCTTCAGGCTACCCTTCCTTCATAGTTCTGTAGACTCTTAGCACAGTTATAGACAAGTTGACAAGATGCATAGGGCTTGGTATCAGAACAGTGATTTATTTTGTGGTCATTTTCTAATTATTTCTTAGATGTTTCCTGGAAGAAAATATAAACCGAGATCCAACTACATAATAACTTTCGAGTATATTTTTATATCAGTGCACCACAGATCACATAAACATTCAGAAATGTGAAATGTGCCCCCATACAAGCACTCTATATTGAGAATAACTTTCCAGTAATAAAATGAGTTAGTTGATTTGTGAAACTGGAAATAGGGTTTAAATGTAAAAAGTAACACATACTGTGCTTAAGAAATTTATTAGACTACCACTCAGTGTAAGGTTTATGCCACAGCTGCCCTAAATTAACAGTACCGGTAATTATCAAAATCATTTTTAATGTTTCTATAGTGGTTAGTCCACCATTATGTACAAGCTACTTAATTAAAATAATATTTTAAATGCTAAACTGTAATTTTCAAATTTACTGTTTTACAAAAAGGCAGAAAAAATTGTAAAGCACATTCTTACTTTTTCATTAATACACCAAATTACTGTCAATTACTTACATTCCTGAACATCTGAACAGTTTTGATTGCTTGATTAAATTCTGACTTCTCAGAGAAGTGCAGTGTGTTGCCCCAAAACATATTAAAACATGAATTCAGTCATTTTTAGTGTGAAATTAATGTTTTTGACAGATTCCTAATATGTGTCTTCTTGTTTTTATGATAAGTGATCCAATAAATGTTACAAACTGTGTGGTCCAAGAGGATCTCTCTCTCTCTCTCTCTCTCTCTCTGTATGTATATACACTGCTCAAAAAAATAAAGGGAACACTTAAACAACACAATATAACTCCAAGTAAATCAAAGTTCTGTGAAATCAAACTGTCCACTTAGGAAGCATCAATGTGAGCTGTGGCAAGAAGGTTTGCTGTGTCTGTCAGCGTAGTGTCCAGAGGCTGGAGGCGCTACCAGGAGACAGGCCAGTACACCAGGAGATGTGGAGGAGGCCATAGGAGGGCAACAACCCAGCAGCAGGACCGCTACGTCTGCCTTTTTGCAAGGAGGAACAGGAGGAGCACTGCCAGAGCCCTGCAAAATGACCTCCAGCAGGCCACAAAGGTGCATGTGTCTCCATGAGGACCTAGGCTATGAGGGCCCAACATCCACAGATGGGGGTTGTGCTCACAGACCAACACCATGCAGGACGCTTGGCATGTGCCAGAGAACACCAGGATTGGCAAATTCGCCACTGGCGCCCTGTGCTCTTCACCGATGAAAGCAGGTTCACATTGAGCACATGTGACAGACGTGACAGAGTCTTGGAGACGCCGTGGAGAGCGATCTGCTGCCTGCAACATCCTTCAGCATGACCGGTTTGGCAGTGGGTCAGTAATGGTGTGGGGTGGCATTTCTTTGGAGGGCCGCATGGCCCTCCACGTGCTCGCCAGAGGTAGCATGACTGCCATTAGGTACCGAGATGAGATCCTCAGACCCCTTGTGAGACCATATGCTGGTGCAGTTGGCCCTGGGTTCCTCCTAATGCAGGACAATGCTAGACCTCATGTGGCTGGAGTGTGTCAGCAGTTCCTGCAAGATGAAGGCATCGAAGCTATGGACTGGCCCGCCCGTTCCCCAGACCTGAATCTGATTGAGCACATCTGGGACATCATGTCTCGCTCCATCCACCAACGTCACATTGCACCACAGACTGTCCAGGAGTTGGCGGATGCTTTAGTCCAGGTCTGGGAGGAGATCCCTCAGGAGACCATCCGCCACCTCATCAGGAGCATGCCCAGGTGTTGTAGGGAGGTCATACAGGCACGTGAAGGCCACACACAATACTGAACCTCATTTTAACTTGTTTTAAGGACATTACATCAAAGTTGGATCAGCCTGTAGTGTGTTTTTAACCTTTAATTTTGTGTGTGACTCCAAATCCAGGCCTCCATTGGTTAATAAATTTGATTTCCATTGATGATTTTTGTGTGATTTTGTTGTCAGCACATTCAACTTTGTACAGAACAAAGTATTCAATGAGAATATTTCATTCATTCAGATGTAGGATGTGTTAGTTGAGTGTTCCCTTTATTTTATATATATATATATATATATATATATATATATATATATACACACATACATATATATACATACATACATACATACATATATGTTTTGAAGACAGTTCTTTGGAAATCACGAACAGCTCCTTGACTGAAAACAGCTCAACTCCAACCAGACTTATTTATTGCTTTTATATTTAGGACCATAGATATCAGAACTCTGTTGGTCTAATTCAATTAAATTCAAATTGTATAGCACCAAATCACAACAAACAGTCGCCTTTTATATTGTAAGGTTAAAAACTCTACAATAATTACAGGGAAAACAAAATGATCCCCTATGAATAAGCACTTGGCAACAGTGGGAAGGAAAAACTCCTTTTTAACAGGAAGAAACCAGAACCAGGCAGAACCAGACTCAGGGAGGGGCAGCCATCTACTGTGACCGGTTGGGGGTGAGGGAAGGGAAGGGTCTGTTGTTGTTTATTAGTTGGTTAAAGTATTCCCTTTAAATGTCTCTTTTTAAGTGTTGTACTTTCTTCCGTTCCCTCTGCGTCTCAGAACCGAGTCTGTCGCTGAGAAGATGCTGACCAACTGGTTTACATTCCTCTTGTACAAGTTCCTTAAGGTAAGACAGAATGACTCTTCAGTAGGTTTTCTTTTAACCTCAGGATAATAGTCATCATTTAACGGTCCCGACTTGCATGTATTAATTCACTGTTTTTATTTAAAAGGTTTTCTTGTTTGGCCTTTATAGTTTCTTGCCTTAGCAGTGCAGTAAATCATCAAAGCCTCTTTTCTGTTTTTAATGACTTTTTTTTTTTTGAAGTCCACAGATCTTCTCCCCTCACGTACTTTTACTCTTGTAGCTGACACGTCCTCTTCACTGATCTTTTTGTTGTTCTTTTAGCTCACATCTCCACTTCCTCTGATCTCTCTTTCATCTGCTTTGTTTCTTGTTGTCATTATTCCACTGTCAGTCCCCTTTCTGCCTTAAGGTCGTTTGCCTCACCAGGGGGCGGGAAGTCGGTCACATCGTCCTCACGTGCCACCCTTTCCCTTTATCTTCGCCGTCCGTCATCCACTTTCTCACTCTTTCGGAGCCCAAAAGCAAGCGAGGCGATGTTTTCTGATGCTTCTGCTCTCCGCACTTTAATTATATACTGAAAGACTTGAAGTTGTCCTCATGTGCCATTATAATCCTAATCATATTAAGAGTGCAATGTGATAATTATTGGAGTCACAGCAGAACAGAAAGTTGAGTAATTTTAGGGGGAGACTGTGTAGAAGATGGCATTAAATTGGGCATTACTCTCTCATTTTGATTAATGCATAACAGGAATATTGTGCACGTTAGACGTCCTCACAGTCTACCAAAACCAACAAAAACTTTTACCAAAATTGCCTTTTTAAAATGTATTTCTATGCAATCTCTAAATCCCCAAAATAATAAATGGCATTCAGTACAAAGTAGGAATCTGAGCTCCCTCTCTGGACAGCCACAGCTGTCATTATATCTCTAAAATGTAAATGTCAGGATACAATTAGGCAGCCCTAATGAAGGCAGTGTGTGGAGTAAAGGCAAATTTCATAGACAAGCATGCAGCAGCCGAGCAAGGAAGGCAGAAACCCGAAGCCAAAGCGTGACGCTGTAATGTATGCTCGCTCCGTCTCGTTAGCAGCTGCCCACCTAATTGGCCCAGATGCTAACGAGCTTTTTAAAGCGTATGGCAGTGGAATGAGGGAGAGGCGAGGGGAGGAAAAGGTTAGAGGTGGGCATCAGAGGTGGTGGAGAGAGGAAAGATGAATGGAGGGGCACGTGACAATTAGGAGTTGGGAAGCTGGAGAAGAGGAAAGGAGAGGTGAGGAGAAGGGAGCAAGGAGTCAAAGAGAAAGGCATGACGGAGATGGAAAAAAGGGGGAGGCAATGAAAGATACCGGATATCAGGAACTGCGAGCGCTTTTTGAAGGAATATTAGGAGTAAATGAAAAAATGAGGGCAAAACTGCAAAATAAAGTTGAAAAAGCAAAGAAGAGAACAGGAGGGTGGGGTGGGGGGAGTGAAGAGTATGGATGTTGCTGATGAATAGTTTTCTTTGGGAGCAAAACACTCACTCAAGTGGGAAAACACTTCAGTATTAGCACAAGCTAATGAAAGAGGTTAAGAAGTGTCTGTGGAAATGTGTGTGTATTTACGACCCATTTGAAGCCATGAATAACATACTTCTATAAACAGAATGCCGCTGAAATGCAGAACCACGCATGAAATTCCACGCACTCAGTGTCAGGTTAGTTTGCAAGGTGTGGCTAGCTTACTCTGTCACAGCCTGCATACTGTCGTCCTTTTTTTTTTTTTTTTTTTTTAGATCAAAGTGCTGCAGAACCACACATCTGTCGCACTTGCTTTCAGCTTCCTGTCACACAGAAAGATTAAAATCGGAATTCTGTGGGGAAAAAAAGTAAATTCTAGAAGGAAAAAAAAACCTCCTCAATTATTTTTTTTTCCCACTCTGCCCCATTGCTCTTCCATATATTACACTCTGCAATGTAATGTCTGAATATAAGAGAGAGCGAGATGGAGAAGGAGGGAAGGACTGGTGTAAGAGGCACTGAGGATTTATATTAGAAGGGGAAATGGACATAAGGGAGGAATGTATGTGTGTGTGTTAGAAAGAAAAAGCGAGTTGCTAAGTGTGCTTGAAGGTGAGACAGATAAATTAGTGCTTTCCCCTGTTCTCAGCTGGACCTCATGCATCTCTAACAGACACACACACACACACACAGTCTGAAGCATCTCCCTGAGCACTGCGCGGTCGATCATTAAACTCTCGTCAGGATGAGTATTGGCTGTGATGTGTCCTCTCTCTCCCCTCTAAACTGCAGCTACTTCATTCGCAAGTGTTTTCCTTGGGCCCGAGTGATGACTAATGACACTATTGATTGGCAAGTGTCTTTGATGGAGGGGAGAGTGGGCAACATATTTATAACATCTATGTCTGGTCGCATAAGCTCAGCTCTGAGAGAGGGCTGAAAAGATTTACGTAACGCTGCTTTCAGCCTCCCTCCGGAAAAAGAAAGACGTTTACATAACACTGCTGCGTCCTTCACATCTTCAGACGTCATTTCAAGAAGGTCTGATGTCTGAAATTTCATCCCATTGCTTATTCATTTACAGATCATTTAAAGTTTTGGAAAGTGCCAGGATTTGTTAAAGGATGTCAGAAATTCAATCACTAGTAGCTAGTTTAACTAAATTCCTTTTACTTTTTTTAACCGCAGGATTATACTGATGTACGTTTCGCAGAGGAAAAGCTAAAAGTTGCAACATTGCATCTGAATTTTAGCATCTGTGGCAGTGGTTTTTTTTTGTTTTGTTTTTTTATTGGACACACACTGACTGAGAGAATATAAGGAAATGAGTGAGAGGGAAACATATGTGTGCATAACACTGGCTGTAAAGAATGATTTTTCACACAGTTTTCCTGCCATTTCAGTCACGGGTCAGTACAGTCCACGATGCACTGAAAAGGATATTACTCTGCACTTACAGAATCAGCTAGCTGCAGTTTGACTAAAATTAATCAAATTTTTCATTCATTTGTTTTTAAGTTGACATCATCAAGCTGCTTAATTATTCACGCTCTTCTTGCAGGATGAACACACGTGGTCGTAATTCCACCTGGCTGCTGGTGGTGTAATGGTGTGGGTGATATTTTCTTGGCACACTTTGGGTCCCTTAGTATCAACTGAGCATTGTTTAAATACCACAGCATAGCTGAGTACAGTTGCTGACCATGTCGATCTTCTGTTGGCTGCTTCCAGCAGGATAACACACCATGTCACAAGTGGGAAATCCACATCATGGATGTGACCTGCGGTGACTGTGTGATGCTATCATGTCAGTATAGACCACTGAGTGTATATTCTAACCACTTTTGGATGTCTTTAATTGCTCTCCAGACACACGCAATCACACACTCACCTTATTTACTTATTTATGTAAGTCAGGTGAGCTCTAGCCTTGCTGCACACACAATTTTGTATCTCTATTATTAATTTACAGCAGATTTAAATATCCCCAGAGTTTTCAGAATAACAGAAGTTCTTATGAACAGGCGTTAAATTGAATCACTGTGTTTATTAAATTCTGTGTTTTCACACATTTTTACAGTTTTTCCTTAACCACAAGGAAAGGACTAAGCACAGTGGTAGTGAGTGAATTTATAGGAATGTTTAAAACACACACTCACACACACACACTGGGCGGTTTTCCCTTTTTAGGACTGTTTCTGACATAAAAGAAAAATCACAGTTTGTTTGAACTCCAGATAACTCGTCTGTTTCTGCCTTGTCCCTCGCCAGGAGTGTGCTGGGGAGCCTCTTTTCATGCTTTACTGTGCCATCAAGCAGCAGATGGAGAAGGGACCCATAGACGCCATCACAGGAGAAGCCCGCTACTCCCTCAGTGAGGACAAGCTCATCAGACAACAGATTGACTACAAAACACTGGTCAGTAAACTTGCTGTGTCTTGAGGCTCGTTTCATCTGCTTTGGTCTGAATCACTTGATTTGTTAAGTTTTAGTCACATCTGAGTCGAAACAGTCAGCTGCTGAAATGCAGGGAGACTCTGGTTCCTTAATTAGTCAGCAGTCATTTAACTACACAAAGACAAGGGATGTTAGAGCACACGCTGCATTCGGAAGGACTTGGCTGTGAACCGTCCCATCTATTGCCCAGTGTTAACCAAACAAAACTATTCCAGTTTAGCTTGGAAACATGCAGACAAACCTACTTGTCAGTGGGATCCGCTACAGTTGTTTTGGTCCCCTCCCAAGTGTGAATGCCGAGTTATTATGTTCTCAAACAGCCTAAACAGATGAGGAAAGTGTCCAGGTTTTAAAATAGCGGCTGTAAACATACTGGGTGCTGTGGGGTACATTCAAATGCACCTGAAAAACCATTCATACCATTCAACTAGTCACTGCTTGTTGTTGGCAGGATTCTTGACATATTCCTGATGAAGCCTAATTTCTTTTGTCTCTTTCCATTTCCCTTACATTGGTCTTCACCTACCTTTTTTTCTTTTCCCGTGTCCCAGACACTGCACTGTGTGAATCCAGAGAATGAGAATGCCCCTGAGGTGACAGTCAAGTGTCTCAACTGTGACACTATCACTCAGGTCAAAGAGAAGCTGCTCGATGCTGTGTACAAAGGCAGTCCCTATTCACAAAGGCCAAAGGCTTCCGATATGGACCTGGGTAAAACATACAGGACTGTGTGTGCATGCATATTTGTGGGAGTGGGGGGAGGTTTGGGGGAGTGAGGAGGGCACAAAAAGCACTGCAACAACCAAACAAGTGTCCATATCACTTCTCTTTTTTAATACACTAACAAATTTGACAAAGTCATTCTCACCTGTTGTTTAGGCCTGATGAGTTGCTTTTAACTCAGGTGAAGTTATTGTAACTTCACTGGTCTCTTCTTTGCTCAGTTCTGCTCTGTGTGCAATTGCTTGAGTGACTTTACACGCAGAGCAGTGCATATATTAAAAGAGAGACACCAAACTAAAATGAAACAAAGTACATTTATTAGGTAAATAATCAGGGGATTTTTTTCCCCCAATCATTTCTTTTTTCCCATTTTAGCATCTGCATGAACAGGTGCATAAATACAGTAGCAAGGAGAGCTCAGTGGACTGTAGCTTATCACCCCATTTGAGCTTGATTCCCTTCATGTACTTTATTCAGCACTGCCTTCAAATCCAGATTGCCATGATGTTAATCTGCACTTTTAATGGTGTAAATAACTTTAACTGCTTAGAAGCATTGAAAAAATCTATAAACACAACAGGGACATGATATAAATATAAAGTTACTGGAGTGGATATGACAGCAGTTTATGTTCCCAACATATTAAGATATCTTGGGATTTTACCATAAAGAATCCAGCTCTTATTTTAGCACTTCTCTTCTTTACTCCTCCTCACTTACTGGGGGAATTGTGGGCTCGGCTTGTTGCTAACATTGTTTGCTGCATGATGCTGCAGCGTAAGCATGCAGTGTCATTATCATTTGATAGTTGCTTTAAGTGATTATACACTGAAGAGTTTAGTAATTTTGAAAATGTAAACCAACTTACTTACTGAGATAAAGAATTCACTGTAAATATAGAAAACACAGAAACATAGCAAGAGTTACAGATTTATATGGCATAATTTCTCAAAGATATCAGCTTTAAGAAATAACTTATATCACTGCAAAATGTTTTGAAGTCTCCCTCCTATGCCCCTCCCTGAGCCTGGTTCTGCTGGAGGTTTCTTCCTGTTATAAGGGAGTTTTTCCCTTTCCACTGTCACCAAGTGCTTGCTCACAGGGTGTCATCTGATTGTTGGGGTTTTCTCTCTATTATTGTATTTACCTTACAGTATAAAGTGCCTTAAGGTGACTGACTGTTGTGATTTGGCACTATGTAAATGGAAAAAGTCAAATCACACTCATACACACCCACATACACAATTTGTTTTGCTTGTGCTCTTTGCCATCAACTTGACTTCCCTCTTTTCAAAGAATGGCGTCAAGGTCGGATGGCCAGAATCATTCTGCAGGATGAAGATGTCACAACTAAGATCGACAATGACTGGAAAAGACTCAACACACTGGCTCACTATCAGGTACACGTGCACAAAGCAAGTCAGACTGGCAAGAGCCAGCTACTAAGAAAGAGTCATACACTGAATATTTTGGGGTGTGCGTGTGTGTTTTTGTTGTGCAGGTAACAGATGGTTCAGTGATTGCCTTGGTGCCAAAGCAGAACTCTGCTTATAACATCTCCAACTCCTCCACCTTCACCAAGAGCCTCAGCAGATACGGTATGGCTCCCATTTCCATCGTGACTCGATCCTGTTTAAATCATTCTGTCAATGATTCCCATTTCTCTAACTGCCTGCCTTTCCCCGCAGCCTCCAACTCTCTTTCATTCAGTCTTTGCCTTTGTTTGTCATGGCCATGATTGGGGTCCTTTTTTTTTTTTTAACCTCCATCTGAGCGAATGGCAATCCTTTTTATCCATTGCCATCAGCGCAGGCCAAGGCTATTCCACGGCTATTTCCAAGCAGTCCATAAATGACAGGCATTAAAGTAGACACCTCGATCCCCAGCTGACAGAGTGAAAAAGAGAGAGAGCGAGAGGGACACCTAGCACTCAGATAGACAGAGCCCCAGCAACAGTATGTTATATTCCACTGGAAAATTAAACAATTTAGAGGATAAATTACTCTGAGGTGAGAAAAAGCTGAACCCTCATCTGATACTGAGTGGGTATTAACCCTCACACATGCACTGCTGCGATCATTGCCACTAATCTGCTCTAGCCCCATATTAGGGTGGCTTTTCTCCAAAACTACCCATGCCAAAAAATGAAATGTTTAGGTTAGGATTTGAATCTTTTTTTGTGTTTGTTTTATATGGCAATGGAAAATTGACCAGTTTTTTCTACTGAGTGCCCACCCTGATGTCAATTACTGTACCTGAAAATAGTTGAAAAGTCAGATCTTTCATTTTTCCTCAAATCTTGCAGTCAGACACATCCACCATGGCAGTTATTAACCTTTTTTCTGGCATGCCCCACCTCAGAAGCTGAAAAAAAAGTTCATGGCCCACACCCATCAATTTTTAATCAGTTGTTAAAAATAGAAATGGACCTGAGTTAAAATTTACATTTAAATAAATGTTATTGTAGTAGCATCAGCAAACTTTTAACGGTTTGCTTTCAAAGCAAAAGTTGGACCTTTTGAATTGTTAGTTGCCAGGTAAGGCACGACTTTTACTTTGAAAGTAAAAAAAAAAAAAAGAAAGAAAGAAAGAAAGAAAGCAAACATCTCCATTTACAGTTTGTGTCACACTTTTTGAAGTTTCCCTTCCACTCAGTGGTTAGTTAGTGAATTTTTCTAGACAAGATGGCATCCTCCATACATCCAAACTACAGGCAACCACAGCAATTACATTACAGAGAGTTTTAGGTATACCGTCTTTGCAAATTGAATACATCCATTTAGCCAGCAACCTCTAGCAAACACTCAACCAGTCAGAGATATTTTTTCCTAGAGACCGGAGGTTGCTGGGAGGGCACTGACCTGTCTCTAGGGCTGTGTACTTGTGTTGTATTTTTTGAAGATATTAAAATATTTTGAGACAATGATCATTTTTGCTATTTAGTACCTCTATAGATGATGGTACCATCAGCATGCAATTGGCTTTTTACAGCTGTGTGGTAACTCATTCATGTAATTGTAAACCTAGTGGTCCCAAAATTGAACCTTGTGGGATTCCTATTTTGCAATTTTTAAAGGTTAATATGTCATTAACCTGTTAACTGGCACCACCAAAATCACCTGAAAAAGCTATATAACACCCTCTGGTTATTATTTGCTCTGAAAACCCATTTCATAGCCTATTAACTGGCCACATCCCGTCCGCGGGACATATGAAGTGCATTTTATATTGCAGGCTAGACTTGGCCGAATAGGTGTCAATCATGTTAAGAAATGGATTTCACAGAGCCAATAATAACCAGAGGGCGTCACGTAGCTTTGTCAGGTGATTTGGTGCGGCCAGTTACATGATTGGCTGAATGAGGTGTCAATCAAAATGGGAGGGTCAAGCCTGCCATATAAAACGAACTACAAATGTCCCACGGACTGGACCTGGCCAGTTAAGAAATGGGTTTCACATATTGCTGTCAGAATTCCAAATATAATTTAAACCTGACCACATTCTTATCAAAAATCACAGTCACAGTAACTTTACCAGCTGTTTGGATATTTCTTGCCACCTAATGAATGCATATGTAATATTCACCCTTCTTGCAGCTCTGAGTCTTCACCTGCTGGTAGAAATATTTGCTATCAGCTATCTGCTGTTGGTTATGTTGGCAGCTGCTGGCTATAGGCAAAAACAGCAAAACTGGGGAAAAAAGTAAGCTGAAAGACATTACAGAGGGTTTATCAGCACAAGATATCCCTTTCATTTACAAGCAGATGCATGATTGAATGGTAATATGAAAGTACAGAATATACCTTCTTTCTCACTGCAAATAAGTCAGTTTCTATTGATTCTATTTGGAAGAAATTAAATGGTTTAATTAGTGCATCATACAACACCTACAGTGTTTGAAAACTGGATTAGTGAGGAACACTTTAATTTCTGAACTCGTAGAGAATCTCACATTGCTACAAGGCCCAAGTTATTGTGCTTCATTGTGAAAAAATGATTAAAAAGCTTCTTTGAATGTTTCCTTTTTGCTTTTTATTGTGATCCTGTTCATGTGTCTCGTGCATGAATGTGTGCATGTAGCAGGGTGTTATTAGAACAGGCAAAATTGCTGGCCGCCAATGGTCATGATGAGTTTGGAATCAAAGCCACTCAGCACCCCGCTGGCAAAAGCAACAGCAGTGCTGTACACCATCCCACTCAGCCTCATTCACTTTTCTATCCCATGCTCTCCCATTACTCTCCATTTCACCCTTCTCTCCTGACCTTTTTGTCTCTCTGTCCATTTTGCTCGCCCACCCCCTTTTCCTGTCATCTCCCCCATATTTGCTTCTCTTCTATCATCCACACTCCTCTCTGTCCTTTCACCAAGCATACCAGGATGGTTATACATCTTAAGAGTCTTTCTCTTTCTGTCTCTCTTCATTTCAGCTTTCTACCCCATAAGCAACAGTTACTCATCAGATAAAATCTCCTGTCTGTGTACCTTACCTCCTTAGCACCCCTCCTCAATGGAACAGTTACCAATTTCTCCGTGCTTTATTCTGATCATGACACTCTCACGGTGAATAATGAAATAGACACAGATGATGGCGATTGTGGGTCAATTGAAACCTTTTTTGTTCAGTCAAGCGAAGCTCAGATAATTCTGTTATAAAATTCAAATTTGTTTTTCTGTATTTAGAGAGTATGCTGAGGACAGCCAGTCAGTCCAGACAGCCTACGTTCTCGAACACCCATGATCACCCCCGATCTGGAGAGTGGAACCAAACTATGGCATCTGGTGAAGAACCACGACCACTCGGATCAGAGAGAGGGTGACCGAGGAAGCAAGATGGTCTCTGAGATCTACCTGACCAGGTTGCTGGCTACAAAAGTAAGAGACAGAGGTGTAAACAGCAGTTGCTTTTTACATTGATTCCAGTCAGAGTGGAAAAGTAAGTAAGTTAAGTAGCACACAGGTATGTAGTAAATTAGATGTTTTTTTTTTACAAGAGCACACAGGAAAAGAGATTTGAGATGAAGATGAATACTAACATCAGTGTCTGGCGGTGCTGAGAACCCAACACACAGTCGCTCTAGTTACACACTTAACAAGCAGGAACATATACTTCAAAAGTGACAATATGCTTTGGGTCTGGGAATACAGTAAAGAGTAAAATATGAGACATTACTCAGCCTGTGCAGACAGATGGATTTGTTAAGATAGGAGCTTATCTTTTCTAGGAGAGAATGAGACAGACTAAAAACACAGCTGAAATGCTTTCTGTGTAGACAAAACAATGCTGGGCTGAACAGATGGTCAGTCTTACAGAGACTGTGCGGAAGGTATCCATCCATCATGGTGTTTGAGATATTTTTGGAGCAGTCTGAGGTGTGCTTTGAGACAGGTTGTTAGGAAAATACAAATACTTGAGTGTCATTAGCAAAGTTAGAAAGACGTCAATCCAGCAGACAAGAGTAGGGGACCACGCACCTATCCTTGTGGTATGCCAGTGGATAGACAGTGACAGCTATGCTCAAGAGTTGAACCATGGTTCACTGCTGAAAGAAGTGCAGTTTTACTGGTTGGTTTTTCTTTTCAGACTTTAGATAGAAAAATAGTAGTTATGCATTTCTCAGCTTGAGCCGACTTTATATTTCACCGTCTCTGCATCTGAGCCTTAATAATGCTGTCTGTGTCATGGTCCCAGTTCTGCCACCCTCTGTGTCTTAGTTTTCATGGACTTTTGTAGTTAATTTGCCTTCGTGATCACTGTTTCTTTTTGTGATATTGTTTCATGTGTTCTTAAGTTCCCACTTTAGTTCTTCCTGTGTTTTCCCTCAGTGTCCCTCCCTTTTTGTGGGAAGTCTCTTGTGTCTGTTTTTTTCAGTGCGTCTGTCTCCCCGTGTGGTATCAAGTTTGCGTTTGTTTTCCTGCCTTCTCTCTTCCTGTTTTATTTTGAAAGTCCCATGTGGTTTGTGTTTAGTTTTGCTTCGTTTTTCACGTTAGTGTAATACTATTCACCTGTTTTCCCCGGATGTTTCCACTCTCCTCCCGTTACCTCCTGTGTATATATTGTCTCAGTCTTCCCCTTGTCATTTGTCTTGTTGTGGTATTTTGTTCCTGTGTTCTCTGTGCACCTCATGTTCCTTATTTGTTCTCCAGGTTAGGTTTTCTTGTGTTTCATAACCTGCCTTGTTTTGTTGGCTTTCATTCAGCTGCAATAAAGGTTTATTTTGTTATTTACAACTGCCTGCCCCTGAGTCCTGCGTTTGGGTCCTCACCTCCACATGGTCAGCTTCCATGCACTGTGACAGTCTGAGTCATTATTGTGGCTGAGAGTGCTTGAAAGAGTATTCTTTGTTTATGAAGCAGGTCAAATTTACTAAGTGTGTTACAATTGTACAGTGTACAAAGATGAACAGACTCATCAGACCCATCTTGGAATCTTACAAACTGGCCTGCTGTCTTTCCTTCTCTCCTTCATTGTCTCTCAGTTCACCTTCCCCTTTCTAATTGTAAGATGGGGAGGAAAATATAGCAATGGGCAGCAGTTACAAGCAAGCTGGCTTTTCAATTTCCACTGGTAATAAGAAAAAAACAGATTAATAAAAGGTGGGCTTGTGGTGCAGAGTGTAGGGAGGCAGATACACGAGGTGTCAGGGGACAAGTAATTTGTTGAGGGATTGAAGATTTGGCCGTGCATGATGAAAAAACAGAGAGGCAAATGCAATTCAGAGGCTCATCTTGTCCTTGTCTCCCCATGGCAGTCTTTCTGTATGCGTCTGCCCCGGCGTCTTGTCTATGCAGATCTACATACTTTCATTCAAAAGTGGGGAAGGAGTAATTCCTGCTCCATTTTGCAGTGGCTGACTAAATATGATCCCAACATATATTTCCTCAGTAATAGATTCTGCCAGGTGGAGAAGTCAGGGTGACAAATGTGGTGTTAGGGAAATTAATTTAGCTACATTTGATGTAATTATGTTGAAGCATTGTCATTGGAGGAAAGCACCATTCGAATCAAGAGCCGGGGTTCTGGTTTGTGATTCTGCCGAGCTTAGTCAGCAGAGCGAGTAAGTCTCAGAGCCAGAGTTATCACTGTGATTCCCACTGGGGCCATTCATAGTAACAATGTACACGCTTGAGGCCCATTCAGGTGCTGTGGGTACAAGTAGCTGGAAATGGTACATTATATTCTGCTTCACAGTGCCGTGAAACTGTTTATGTTGACACTGGCTTCCTTAGCTTGAAGGTATTCTTCCTTTCTTATAATTAATGTTAAGGTTCATTTGAGACAGAAGCGTGTGTGGGAATGTTTTTTGATCCGTAAAATTTACTGCACACATATGAAGAGAATCAATATGAATAAAAAATAAATAAAAATCAAAAAACAAACACACCAAACACTGAGCATGGAGTTAGTTCATCCAGCAGTTCAGAAAGATCAGCTGATGGCTCATGTGGGAAGTGTTAGAGCTTCTTCAGCCTGCTGCCTCTGCTAGCCACTCTGCAACCCACTTCCACCCCAGCTCCTCCATTGCATGTTATTGATGCGGTTTCTGTGTAAGACAACGTCATGTTCATTCTGCTCTAGAGTAGTTGTGAGGTAGTCTTGTTGCTGTGCCTTTTGGCTTTACGTGCATCTGTTTAGAAGGGCGGGCAGGTCCCAGAACAGAGCCACACTCCTATATATAAGTTACAACCACTAAAATAACAGTCCTGTTGTGACTAAAGTGGTCCCGGCAGAATCATCAAAAAGGTCAAAGCGATTACCATAATGTGGGAACACCACCTGTACTGAAATGTCAGAATGTTTGTTCGACACAAGAGTGCAGCTTATGCTTGTATATAATCATAATTAATATCAAAGCCCTCTAAGCCATTTTGTCCAGCATTGTGAGAAAATTTAAATAACACTTTCAATGATTGCCTATAGACTAGAAACGACACAACTGTGTAGCAAAACTGTTGGGAAAAAACAAGCCATGTGAAAAAGGTTTTCACAGGACTGTACAGAATGCATCCTTACTGCTTCCATAGGAATTAAGAGGATAAGTAGCAGCCAGATGCTTGATTAATAGATCATCAGCAAGTTTGAGGTTTGTCAGTTGCTGGTCTGAAACATTCAGGTGTGTGTTAACACGATGCCATAATCTTCCCAGCAAATTCACCTCAAGGTCAGACTGTACAATGCTCAGACAAATTGCAAAAATCCCAAGAGCTACATCTCAGACTCTACAGGCCTCAGTTAGCATGTTAAAGCTCATGAGAGCACAATTAGAAAACGCCCAAAGTCCAGACCTCAACCCATCTGAACTGCTGTTGCAGGACCTAAAGAGAGCTGTGCAACAAATGCCACAAACCTTGATGAGATGAACCAGTGCTGGAAAGTAAAGTGGGATAAAATTCCTCCACAACAATGTGAGAGATTGAGAAACACAGATTACTTCAAGTTACTGCTTCTAAAGCTCGTTCTTCAAGCTATTGAATTTCACAGAACTCTGCAGTCCTGTTAAAACCTTCTTCTTCACGACCATATAACAGCATAAAATCAAGCTGAGATTACAGTTAAAATATTCCTCACAAGTTATTTTTTGTATTCTGTCCTCATTTTTCCATTTAGGGTACGTTACAGAAGTTCGTGGATGACCTGTTTGAGACCATCTTCAGCACAGCCCACAGAGGTAGTGCGTTGCCCCTGGCCATCAAGTATATGTTTGACTTTCTGGACGAGCAGGCTGACAAACACTCCATCACAGACTATGACGTACGACATACCTGGAAGAGCAACTGGTAAGTTTTATCTGTAGCCACTGAAGAAAAGAAAAAATTCCCATTTAATGTAAATTGTTATAGAAACCAGATGTAGTGTTGCGAGATGGAACCCTGTTCAGTTCAATTAGATTTCGCCTCCAGCATAAAAAGATCTTCGGGTGTTTTCACATTTGGCCCTTGTAACATTTGCAATGGAGTCTCCTCCTGGCTGAAAGTGACTGACTGCCATCAAACTGCATGTCAAACAGATTTAAGTGGTTGTTGGGGGCACAGTAATAATAGCAGTGTCTGCAAAGTAAATATCATTGTGAATGCTGCACTTACTGCATGCAGTCACTGAATTAAATCAATAACATCCAAGTCTGCAAAATGTATACAAATCTTTAAAAATTGCTGCGTTGGGTGCTTCATGTAATAACATATTCAGACTAGCATTGCAATGTATTTAATTCATAAATTTTTTATTAACATGTATTTCATCAATACTTCTCCTTTATTTGAATAGCATTTAGGTTGAACTGTAAAGTTCTGATCGTTTTCAGCTTGCAGAGCTGCTACATCCCCTGAGGGCCGTGGCACCGCCCGAGCAAGATTAAAATGAAGACAGTCTAAACCACTCAAAAAACCGGCTTTAATGCACACGGTGAACTAAGTAGAAATAATCAGACTAGAAGTAGAATTAAGCTACTGAAGGAAGGCACTCAATCACATAGTTCCATCTTTGCTTAAAAATAAAACTGTTTAATTTTTCCAATATTTTCCTCTTGCTCTCTCCAGTCTTCCTCTCCGGTTCTGGGTGAACGTGATCAAGAACCCCCAGTTTGTGTTTGACATTCATAAGAACAGCATCACAGACGCTTGTCTGTCCGTGGTGGCCCAGACCTTCATGGACTCCTGTTCAACATCAGAACACAAACTAGGCAAAGACTCACCTTCAAATAAGCTTCTCTACGCTAAAGACATCCCCAACTACAAGAACTGGGTAGAGAGGTAAGTCAGAGTTTGACCCAAACAAAGAGACTTTCAAATCAGCCACATGTAATGAAAGAATCCCTTTGTAGCCACAGTTTGAATGCTGAAAGTTCCTTATGAGCTGTGGGAGGGAAAAAAAATGAGATGGAGGGTTATAATCAAAGTTAATTACATTATTAAACTATTAAGCTACAAACAGCTGTACGACTATAGCAACATTACAGGTTGACTGTAATTTTGTACTGGCATTTAAAGCATAACAGTTGGATTAAATTACTGCGGTGGAACCATGTGCAGTAATTACGGCTGTCTTGAACTTCGCCTCGACATATAAAATACATAATACTGCACAGGGTGAATAAAACACCACTAACGGCAGCTCCACATGGAATCGGTTCCAAGCCAGAAACAAAAAAGAAAAAAAGAGGAAGAAATCACAGGTGAAAACGGGATTTATAGCAACTGTTTGTACTTCTTTCCCAAATGGATGTTTGCTGAAAAGCAGCCACAAACCCTTCATCTTCTGTCCAACTCCAGAATGTTTACCTACCAACCCGCCATTGTTTCTGCTTCTGGGGAAGAACCTCTCTGTGGCTGTTTCTCCTTTGATTCTTTGCTCAATTGTGCAGTGCACCACCTCTCTCAGTATGTAGTAATGTTGTTTTTCTGTTTTTAATATTGAGATTTCCAGCTTATCAACCACTAATGGGAAACAGTACAGTACAGGGTTTGACTCTTGCCTGGCCAGTCCAATCGGTTCATTAGTGGGCAATTCTTTTCCTTTTATTGTGAAAGTTCACTCACAGCTAACGAGCTAGCCCCAGTGCTGTCCTTCACTTCATTCACACAAGCGCTTTCTATGACTAACTGCTTTCTATCCAACATTGAAACAAACAATCGGGTTCAGTGCCTTGCCCAAGGATACTTTGGCATGTAGACCAGAAGATCCGGGGATCGATCGATCGTCAGTGGAGGTGGAGCTAATCCGCTGGATGAGAGCCTCTGTGGAGACGCAGCTGCTTGTCTGTTCAGTTATTTGTTGCAAAGTACCCGATATATAAAATAACTGCAGACGAGAATCTGATAAACTGTGTAATACTACTTAAGAAATCACAAATGTGTGTGCAGCCACCTCTGCTGCAACAAATAGAATCAGATCTGGGGGAAAAGTGCAGTATATTTCTTTGTGTCAAGAGTTTGAATTGAATATGCTGCAGGAAGTAGTATAGCTTCCAGAGAGCTTTTGGAGGCAGTGTGAGATAAGGATTTATGGGTGAGATTTAACTGGCTGCAGCTGAACCTTGCTTTCATTATGCCTCCAAACCTACAGTCTTCTGCCAGCCCTGCCCTACTGCAGTAAAGCTTGAGATAGCCGAGATATGGATTGTGCACACAGATTCGGGTACAGCTCAGCATTGGGATGTTTTCCTAATATACTGCATTTTTACCCGCCTCGCTTTCAATGGACTTTTTGCTCTCCCAATGCAGCCAACAATACTAACTGGATTATTGTTTCACTGAAAGCATCACCTGTAATAACATGTCCTCACATCATCTCAAAAGGATATATTTATGTTATATCTATACTTTTTTTTTTTAATAAGGAGCTGCTGAAGAAAAGTCATTCCTGCCAATGAATGAGTCAACTATGAATCAACTGTTAGAACTCCAGCTAGATTCTTTTCAATGTCAATAAAACAGTCACAAAAGATTAAGCAGAAATGTAGGGTGTGTGGATACTACTCAAACCAGTGAAATAAATAAAACATAAACAGACTCCTAACTGAGGTGTAAAAGCTAAATCAAACTGTTCTATTTAAGAAAATAAATGAAATCCTGAGCTCAGTGGCCTGCATGTTCAAAACAAAACGTACAGACATCAGCAGCATTGCTGTAAAAGAGTATCTTACAAAGGAAGTCAACTCACTGTGTGAAGTGTGCGGCAGTTGCTGCTTCCTGGCCTAATGTTTTAATGCCTCAGACAGAACTAAACAAATGGATTATATAATCAAAAGCTGGCAGGCAAGAAGCCTGCAGAACATTATACATGCTAGGTACTATAAATTACTTTACAAAAGTATCAGCTTTCCTAGCGGTTAGGAAGAATGAGACATGGGACCATGCCGCTCACAGCTGCCCTGAATGACAGTCTGACAGCCTTAATCAGCCCTGCTGTGGGTCTGGGGCAGCAGACCAGTCAAAGATGGCAGGAGGCGGGACACAGGAGGAGCAGTCAGATGAGCATGGCATGATGAAGGGCAGATGTAGGCACCAATCAGCAGCGGGGGCCTGCACACAGCAAGTAGAATACTAAAAAGTTAAGTTGCATAAGGGGGAAGGAACGAACCAGGGCTGCAACACCAACCATGACAACAAAAGCAGCGAGGCCCGAGTTACATAAGCAGGTGTGCATCTGTAAAAAAAATGAATTTGACTTCTCCCCCATGTCACTCCTTTAATTCCTATTATTTGAAAAAATAAAGCAAAATGTTAAATACATGACAAAAACATGCCTGTTGGGCCTGTCAGAAAACATCAGCATGGCAATTGTGATAACCTGCATAAATGTGGCGAGACATGACACTCTGCCTGAACTCTCGTCTAGGTATTACTCCGATATCTCCCGCATGCCAGCCATCAGCGATCAGGACATGAGTGCCTACCTGGCGGAGCAGTCCCGGCTGCATCTCAGCCAGTTCAACAGCATGTCTGCGCTGCACGAGATCTACTCCTACATCATCAAATACAAAGACGAGGTGAGCTCCCACTGCACGGCACTGAATAGAAGGAAGGAATAAATGTAATTACTCGCTGTCCCCCCTCCCTTTCCTTGTCTTGACTAATACCATGAGGTCATTTTAATTCAATAACACTGATAACCAGTCCACATCGGTACAAGCTGGAAGGTATTACCACCATTAGGATGCACATTAAGGCATGAGCTCAGCACATTATGAACTTAATGGAGCTTAACAGAATTTAGGCGATTTTTTTTCCAAACACCTGCTTGTACAGTATCCTTTGCTGCTACCAGCTGATTAAAACTCGAATACATTAATGAAACAGTGCGACATTTTAAGAAGTCTCATTCATCTTATTGCTTAGAGTGAGATAAGAAAGCAAATTGTGAACAACCAGTGGAGACCGCAGCAAGAAAATACAAGCATTATATAACAGAGTGTATATATTTTTCACACATAGTTAAAACTTTCTGTTTGGACAATCAGAATGTAAACCACTAGATTCCATATACACAGTCCATTGTTTGCTTGAAAAGTTAACGCCAGGTATTTTGAGGCTCTGAAGACAACTTCTGCACTACACTGAGGTTTGGTTAAAAAGTGAAAGGTGAAAGGTCATCTTCTCAGGCTGTTCAAAAGATGTCCCAGTGCTTCTACGTTTAGTTCAAAAAGCCATCTCGTTATCCTCAACACATCTGCAAAACAGCTCACAGATTCAGACCCGGAGCCTGAGGGGGCAGTGCTAACCGCTGCACCATCACGTTACGCTGCAGAGTAGAAACAATACATTTTGACTGTGCAGTTTTGTACAAATAAGACATTAATGTCATTTACGTGTAGAAAATGCAGTTTAGTAATATTAGTTTGTGTGCAGGCTACACACACTAGAGTTTGTGTAGCTGTCTTATCACAACCAAATCTGTTAGACCTCATCAACAGAAAATGCGCAGTGGGTAAACTTTAATTAGAAAGTAGCTGAAGTTGGGTTGAATACAAATTTTTGCAGCAGCTTTCTGTGTATTTCTGTTATTTGCTTCTGAACACGTGTGAGCTGATGAAATATGCTTGCACGCAGTGTGCTATTTTAAAACGAGCCTTATATCTATACCATGCACCTCTCCCTCCTCAACCTTTAGCATGCTTCTATGCGGTGAGAGTTATGCCCCCACTTTCCTTGTCTCCGTTCTTCCATACCAGCACTATAACAGTAGTTAAGCTGGGAGTTTGCAGCTGGCTCCATTCAAACCAACTGCTCCCCTTCATTATGACCTATTATCCAAATGAAGACAGCTGGATGGTCCCCATCGTCTAACATGCACAGGCACAAATGTACACAGACAGATATGTTAAAAATTAAAGATAAAATGCACACGTCCTCATGCTAAGCAATCTCCACCTTTCCTCATCCTCGCCATGCAAAATAACACACTCCTGTTTGCATCCTCAGTGGCAATTAACATGCAATCATATACAACACCTGCCCTGGCAGCCCTGCCAATTGTAGTCACTAACCAGTAAAGGGAAATTAGCAACAGAGCGCTAAAGTATGTATCTGTGGACTTATGGCAAAGGAGCATAATAGCAGCACCCACGCTGCGCTGCTGCATGCTCAAAGTTTAAAGACGTCTTTCTAATTTCCTTCCTTCCATGTGTCCAGATCCTGTCAGCGTTACAGAAGGACGAACAGTCACGCAGGCAGCGACTACGCGGCAAGCTGGAACAGGTCATCGACACCATGGCTCTGTCTAGCTGAGGATTGGCCAATCACACGCCTCAGCTAGCAGAAGAACTGGCTAACCAACACGCCTTCCTTCGACAACTTTGACGCCCCTTGACATTTTAACCCTCGACGTTTAAAGTCTGTCGCCATCACCGTCACAAACAACAATCTACAGCAGCAGAAAAGACTGTAAGAACACAAGCACCCAGCAGCAGCAGCACACTCGAGAGACAGCAGAGTTTGGAACTAAAGCCCCGTCAGCCGGGTTGACTTTTATCATCCGCCTCCCTCCTTTTTCTTCTTCTTCTTCTTCTTCTTCTCTGAGCCTGCCATAACAACCAAATCAAGTGCATCCCCAACCTCAGCCAATTTTGGACCTCAGCTCAGGAGAGCGTTTATGTTCATCAAGTTCCTCATCACATCTACAGCTACGTGGGAGCAGCTTTGGCCACAATCAGGAATGGTACATGCACAGTGGTGACCAGAAACTCATCAAGCTGGACCTGAAACAGTTACAGGAAAGGTACCAGCCCAGAGCTCGTATCTTTTCACAGCCAAGGTCGCACTTCTGACTCTGAGTCTATAAAAATCCACAATACTTGATTCCTGTGAGGAATTTCTTTCTTTTCTGTTGCTGTCCTCCACAGGGAGGTCAGAGGTCAGGGACAGCTACAGAGCAGCAGCCACAGAGCAAGTAGAGGTTCAGTGCATTGCTCAAAGACTCTAAAGCAGAGTGGATTCTCGGCAGCACGCTGCTGCCACTGCAGGGCAACCGGGAGGAAGGACTTTGCAGGGAAACTCTTCCTCCAGTACTGACTTTCTAACACTCAATCAACAACAAGTCCACTGTAGTCTGACAAAGGACGTTGTCGCTTTCATAACTCCGTATTTGATTTGTTACTGCATTTGATTCTGCCCGTCCAACTGCCTACTCTCCCCAGTGCTGTGCCACTTCTTGTGTTACTGCTGAATTTGCACAACAAAGCTAAATCAAAAGAGTGAAGAGGATATATGAATATATATATATAGATATAACTACAAACCATCTGTTTTTAAAACAAATGAAAAGTTGAAAAAAAGTTTTTCATTTCAATGTACAAAAGATCCGTTTGAGAAGATTTGATATTTCCGAGATGAAAAATTATGAAAACACACAAGGAAAAGTTGTCCTGTGCCATGTTTTACTTTGAATGTTGTTTAGTGCAAAGAGACTTTTTTTCCGTTAGATGAAATGTGCTATGATGAAAATGTTGTCATGCTTAGTGACTGAAAGTGAGAGTTTAAAAATAGGTAAATGGCAAAAATATATATATAAATATATCATACAGACACTTTCTATATTTCATGAGGTCTCGGGGCCATCGCGTGCTACATCTTTGGCTCTGAAGTTGGTTAAAAGACAAATGATGTGTGGAAGCCGCCCACGAGCCAACCGACCTGCAGTGCTTTTGTGTTTGTTTTAGAGAAACCAAATACATCAAGGCCCGGTCAGCTGATTTAGATGAGACAAAGTCATTTCTGTGAAAGCCCGCCTCACGCTGTGTTAGCCGGCTGCAGAGGCACCAAGCAGTCATTTAAGCTGATCCCTGGCACACCCCGTGTTTTATAGCTTCTTGATCTTGTTTTCCAGACTCCCCATCTTGTCTGAAACATTTTTTTCTATAAGGTGTGCCATCTAAAAATGAAGGCTAGTTTTTGCTGTGCAGAAGATATTGTCAGATATTTGTTTTCGTTTTCTAATCCGAAGCGACGACGGTAAAGCTAAAGGGTCCGTTTTTGAAATGTGAATGTGGTTCATGAAAAAAGATAATGAAATGTAGCTTGATTTATGTGAGTGTTTTTGTACAAGTTGAAGGCCTTTCTCTCTCTCTCTTTTTTTTGTTCTGTGGTTTTATAGGGGTTAAAAAAAAAAGAAGGAAAAAAAGTGCAAATATTTTCCTTGCACTACGTGCTGCTCCACATTAACTTGCAGTGCTTTGAAAATCCTACATTCACAAACATTCCTTTTCTCTAGGAGTGCACACAGCTACTTATGAAGGCTAGAAAATACAAACCAAGGTGATGTGTATATATATATATATATATATGTTCTTCCATCCTGTAAACGCTTGTCATGAATTTCAGACCCCCAGATCAGACATATCAACACCCGGATCACACAGATGAGCTAAAAACAATAACAGCAACAACAAAAACTTCTCTACATGTGTTTGCTTTGATAATAAATGGGGAAAAAATAGTGTCAACGAGTAGGGTTAAATGCATCAAACGCACTATTTTGGATACTATAACTGCAAAGAAAACAGTTGCCAGAGCATCAAAATCGTTGACGTTCTCTTCCTCTTCAGCAGTGCTTCCCTCACATTTTTTTTTCCTTTGGTAGAGTGGAGAGGCCTTTAAACCAGCTAACAGTAGGGTCCTCAGACCACTTCAGATGGCTTTGAAGAGCTCTGCAGTTGCATTAGGAGCCTCACAGACCAGAATTTCTTTCATAACTAGAAGTTAACGTAACCATATGCATTCGCGCACGGAGCCACTTTATTTAAGTTATTCTATCTTGGTGACAGATAACTCTGGAAAAGCATCAAGAAACATTTTTGAATTTTAATTAGGTGTATGATATGCAGCCAAGGCTGTACATGTTTCAAACTAAATTGGTAGGTATATTAATAATCTGTTTGTTCCAATGCTGTGAAGCTAGAAGACTAGCAGCTAGTGCACTAAAGTGTGTGAACAACACCTTAAAAAGCACCAGATGGACCACAAACGGACATATCCCCGAGTGATAACTCTGTCACAGCTGTTCTGCAGCTTGAACTGAAAGTGTAACTTTCACATTTGGTGCAACTGGTGTTTCGGCTACTTAAGTCTGCGATAAATTTACACCTTCGTCTCTTGGATTTCATGTTTGTGCAACAATCCTTACAATCTAAGGCTTTGCCGAACACACAAAGAGGTTGAAATACATCTATTATTTCATGTTTTTGTGAGGCACACGCTGCATACGGGCCAGCTGTCAGCAGATAGCTCAAGTTTGTTACATGCTAGTCTGAAATATCTGTAGACAATCAGTTTACTGAAGGATCATTTCCAATTATTCCCACACAGAACTCAAGACTGAACTCTTGTTTCCTACTTTGTGCCATTAACGTAAATTGCGGACTTCCAGTATGGCCAAAATGCACATTCTTGAACCTTTTCACCTCCTCCTTTGTCCATATTGTCAGGGAGTTAAATACTTTTCCACACATACTTACCAAGCCAGATGCCACCAAACCAAGCACAAGGTTGCTGTCAAGTAAAAACTCGGATACGTTTTAAAACCCCCGTGTACATTCAAATCTCTAACCTGAATATTAGCCTCTCAGTCACACCGACATTTTATCTCGGGATGAAAACGTACTGTATGTTCTTAAATACTTGAACCACTGATCTGCACAGGGTAAAATAACATACAGGGCGACTGACCAAAGCTTTATGCATCCGCAACCTGAGAATGGCTCTGTGATGGGAGATTTTGCTGTTTTCACGTGTTCCGCGAGAAAATTTTAGTGCTCGGTTTTAGTGACTTAAAAACAGCCTCACTGAAGATATTTAGTGTTCTTCTTCATCCTTGATGAATGGTGAAATTGAGGCAATGCTACTTCCATGTACAGGCATTCATTAACACGTTTTGTTCACTTTGAATGAATGAAACTGTGGACTCTTACGCTGATGTTTGACTGCTGCTCACTTGCTCAGTTGTTCTTTTGATGAAGACCTGAAAAAAATGATTTTAGTGACATTGAAAGAAGAGTGAGCCTTAGTTATTGCCCCTAGGATCATTTTGTAGGGAGTTAAAGAAAAAAAAAACAACAACATGGTGAGATAAGGCCAATTTGGTTTTTGGTGCTTTTATTTCTTGGTTTTGTGCTTCTTGTTTTCTGCTACAGCACTTGTTGAGGTAAAACATGAAAAGACTCAGGCGAGGCAGAGGAAGTGCTTTGAAGGCCATGGTACCGCTTGATTGTTCATTCCATCACATCTGTGTTGTTTCTTTTCTCTCTTCATGCAGAAAAAGACAGCCATAAAGGAGGGTGGAGTGGAAAAAGAAAAGAGGCGGTGAGAGAGATTCTCTTGACGATTGACAGACTCATAGGTTTTCACTGTGTCTTGTCAGCCTCTACCCACATGGAAAATGATACGCTTTTCCATATACATGATTCCAATATGGTTCAAAGTACATGTCAAAAATTGACAAAGATATGCATTATATGTAAATATACATTTCCTTTTAAACATGCAATTACTAGACTGATACCAGTCATGTGTTACATCGGGGTCTCAGCGATGTGTTTAGCCTAGCTTATCATGTAAAAAACAATGTTATTTAAGGGTGTGTACTACATTGGGAGTGTATCCTGCAAACAGTGAATGTAATGAAGAAGAATTGACACAAAAGTCCCTCAAAAATTATAAATGTCATCTCCTTTGTTCATGTATAATAGGGCTGTTTTAATTTTGCTTGAAGCTAGTGTTTGTCTTTATGCTACCATTAAGACAGAACACTAAGGTGATCTAATTATCTTACATTTCTGCAGGTAACATATAGACTGAGATTGCTATTGAAAGTCCTTTTTTTTAAAGTAATGAACTAAACATGCTTATTCACTTTTTTTTTTGCCAGGGTTTAGGGAGGTGATCAATAAAACTTTGATAGTTCTATGTTGCATGAGAAGTCAAAGCTAGGCGATTGTTAGGTTAGCTTAGTTTAGCGTAAAGCCCTGAAGGCACTGTTGGCAACTTTTCTGTAAGAAAGACAAAATAAGGAAAGTAGCTATTGGCTGTCCTAAAAATTGCTAAAAGTCCCTATATGATGTCATCACCTAATTTGCATAATTGGTCATTTGCATGTAATCAAGGCTGAGGAATAGGAAGAGAGGAATCTCATTTGAGAGACAAAAAGTGAAGAACTGCAAATGAACTTTATGAAATAACTTCATGACCTTAATGCTTTGCCTAGACGGTCCGTGTACTTTTTTGGTCATTCGTTTTTCTGTTTTGAAAACCAATATTGAAAAACGAAAAACAGATTGTTTTTTTTAATTTCATTTTATACTCCAAATCCATACAGTGTAAAATGAATTAGATTTCTTTTTTCCTCTTTGAAATCAAACCATAAATTCACAAAGAACAGGAAACGGAGAAATGGTCTGTGGTTTTATTTTTTTAAACCCGAAATACATTTGTTTTTTTTGTGGCATCAGAGAAACGTTCCCATCGACTACTGTAACTGCAATATGGAGCACTACGTTGTTGTTTTGAACAGCAAACACTTGTCGCTTAGGCTTTTGAGACCTCCACCTGCAGATGTGCATCAGAGTCCACTCAAGCCATTTTCCATGTTCTCCTCGAGGAGGTCCCCCTTTCTTTTCCATAACAATGCAAAAATAACTGCAGAGACTGATGTAGAAGACAGTCCCCTTGCCATGTCTACGGTTGTTTCAGAATGTGGTTCTAAAGTTATCCTAACTAACAGCTCTGAAAACCAAAGACCGCAAACTAACAACAACACTCACTCAAGGCGCGTCAATTTCTTTGACGGTGTTAAACTTCCGGTTTCCTTTTCTTTGCAAATTTATGTTTTGATTTCAAAGGGAAAAAAAGCAATATAATTATTTTACACTGTATGGATTTGCAGTAGAAGATGAACTTTTTTTTTTTTAAATCTGTTTTTTGTTTTTCATTTTTGGTTTTCAAAACGGAAAAACGAATGATGAAAAAAGCATGGACCAGACCAATTGCTAGCTCTACATTCAACCCTCCTCCTTTAGGTCCAGGGGTCCCCCTTGGTACCTTGGAGCTGAAGTGAGGTCCGGGCGAAAGCTATATGTACACAGGTTTTTAGCCTATCTCCAAAACTCTCCAAAAGTCGCAAATGTCACCGGAAAAAGTCTCTGGAGGGGTTTGAAAAGTCGATAAATCTAGCAACAAAGTTGCTAAGTTGGCAACACTGGCCAGCGGCTGTCTCAAAAATCACTAGAAGTCACTAAAGGGGGGTCCGGGTTAGGGGTGGAGCGAGGGATCATCCATGGTGTCAGAAGTGTGCGAAGAGATGCAGTATGCAAACTATATGTACACAAAACATGGTGAAGGCAGAGGATTTCGGATTTCGTAGCTGTCTCCAAAAGTTGCCAGTCACCGGAAAAAGTCGCTAGATTTGTCACTTTTTTTAAAAAAAAAGAAGTTGCTGGGGGGTCTGAAAAGTCGCTAAATCTAGCAACAAAGTAGCTAAGTTGGCAACGCTGCTTGAAGGGATGGGGGGGGGGTAGCCTAGCTAGCTACTTATAATCCACGCAGTGAACTTTAAGATTTTGTTAAAGTATTCTTTAAAACAAATAGAATTTTTAAGGGGCTAAACATGATTAAAAATTAACAAAACTTTGCAAACATGCCAGAACGTATGTATTCTTATTTTATGACTGTTGTGCATGGACAACAATCATCGAACATAGTGACCCCCTACAAAATTTCAACAAAGTAGCCCTCATATTAATAAATCCTCCAACATCCCGAGATGTGGGTCTACAAAAAAGCTTGTAGCTATATCCATATTTAACAAGAATTCAGCCATTTTGAATTTACTTTGGTACAGATATTTGTACAGATTTAAAGGTGGAACTACTTCCAGAGAATTTATCATGTCAGCATCATGAAAAAGGGGATAAAATGCAAAGCTTCAGAGTTTTTATTGAAAGGCCTTTCCAGATTTTAATGTTCAGTAAGTACATTTTCCCTTGTTGAATGTACATTATTTATTTTGCACAAAATTACTCATGCATAAGAGTCAGAACCTGGGCATGTCTTCATGCCACTATTGAGTCATGGCAACAGATAATAGCAACAGAAAGTCATCATTTTATGATAACAAAAAATTACATGTTGTACACATGATTTACAGCAACATCACATATAATTAGTGGATTTTGATACTCAAGAACTGTTATGTAACATTAATTGTCCAAGCTTGAAGACTGCAGTAAAGCTCAGTGTCATGAACCTTGATTTATAAAGGTGCAAGAACCAAAGGCCACTAGGTGCTTCTGTCTGGCAAGCATCTATGCCAAAGCTGAAGTTCATATAAAACGTACATACATGGGAGTGGTATCAATCTTCTAATCCAACGCTCAGTAAGAAATGAATAACAGCATTGCTATAACTCTGGTTCTCATTAAATAAATAAAATCCAGAAACCAATTTTTTGTACTTAGCCATTTTATGATCATATATCAAATGTACCTATTTGGCCATATGGGTTGCACCCACCATTGAGAGAAACATCACCGCACAACATTTAAACTTAGCTTCATTTGCCATTTCTAACCACAGACCCCAACAAGAGCACTCGCGGGTTTCCTCACCCCAGCAGTTCCAGCTCTCCAGCTTCCTTACCTGCTGAGTTCACTTTGATTAAAGTACATTTCAGAGATGGAGCAGAGGACATAAAATAACTTCACACACAGATTAAAGAGGAGAGAGGTAGAAAGAAAAAAAATACCTTAAAGAGTTTTAATACTTTATGAATTCTGATACCTTTTTAAGAGTTTCAGACTTGAAGCTGCTGTGACAGGTTTTGGCTGTTTCACGCCCGTGTAAATATCCTGCTCTTTCCTATTTTGCAGATTTATTACGTGTAAATAGACACGCATCAAGGAGAGATTAAACATGTTTTTTGCTAAATCTGGCTCGTCTGATGTTTTTATTCCTCTTCCCTAGCCCTACATACCCTCGAAGTTGTGGATTTGAAAGTTGTAACAAGTTTTCGGTTTATCTCAAGCGCACGTCATCATGAGAGAACGTGAAAGATCAAAAGCAGCACATATGAGATTTAAATACAGTATTATTGTACTCGGTGTGTTCTGGTAGAGCAAAAACTGCTGCCTGCATTTGATTTCCCTGTTTTACCGCGCTGATGTTGAGGAGGACATTGACAATGATAAGAAAGAAAATGATGATAAGCCTTTACTTTGCAGACTTTACTGTCAGAAATCTCTTATTGATGTGAGCCATGAAGATGCAAAGCTCAGTTTCAAGAGGACAATCATCCATCCATCCATATCTAGTCACTTTCCCATTCATGTGAAAAGACTGAAATTATCCCAGTGAGTGTCAGACCAGTGAATCCTCAAATGAGACTGTCAGACATGAGTGCTGTGTTGCAATAATGATGTGATAGAAAATGTGCCTTTGAAACTTCCTGTGCCATTGAATTTGTTTATAGTGTGCTTTTTTTTATGGCTTGGTCATCACGAATCTACAAAGTACACCATGTCTAACACAAAAACACCAAGACGAGATAGATAGATAGATAGATCCGAAGCACACCACTATCATCTGTCAAACATGATACTACATGTAGTAGTGATGATGTGACTGCTGAAGTAGCAAGATGATTTCTGAAGTGCACAGAGCTATACTCAAATGGATAAAAGCCCAAAGTATACTGCAAAAGCAACCCAAGAATTTCTCAAAGCAAAGAAATGGGATGCTCTTAAATGGCCAAGTCAGTCACCTGATCTAAACCCCAACACAGACAGATCCAGAAACAGGTAGCAACTGAAGGTGGCTGCAGTAAAGGTATAGCGGAGGATCTCAAGGGAGAAAACGCAGCATTTGGTGATGATTTCCAGACTTCAAGCAGTCGTTGTCTTGAAAGGATTTTCATCCAAGTATTAAAACCAATCCTTATACTTAAAATGGTGTTGGTTTGTCCAATTACTTTTGAGCCTCTGAAAAATGGGTATTCTGTATAAAAATGGATGTAATTCCTATAGGGTTAACAGAATACTTTGGTTAAACCCCTTGAATGGAAGCCGAAAGTCTGAACTTTAATTACATAATGACTGATTACCTCTGTGCACCCGTGTGGTGGTGCACAGAGGTGTAAAAATTCATTGTCCTAAAATTTTCTTTGAAGTAGTTTTACTAAATGGACCTAACCAAACACCCAGAGTCCCAGTAGGACTTACACTCAGACCTGAACTCTTGCCTACTGGTTGGAGGTTGTGTGATTACAGTATGCTAAGAGCGTATGTTATCATGATGGATAACTCTAGATAAGCAGATATGTCTTGTTTTTCTCTTCCTTCTACCCTTCTGCTGGCAGCAAAAGACCAACTTGTGTTCTCTTATGACATTTCTCAAACCCAGAATGCCCATTACTAGTTTAAAAAGGTAACATTTAAAACTCAATGAGCCCTCCCCTGGAGAATGCTGAGATTTGACAGGTAGCCCATCACTCAAATTAAAAAGTTCATTATGAATACATAAAGAGGAGTGATTCAGACCTCTGGAGAGAACTGACCTGGATATCATAGACACCCCATGTTCTTTGTGGAAGTGACCTCTAATGTTCAAAGCCCCCCCCCCCATGTACTCTTCTTCACCTGTAGGCCCCCAATCTCCCCCCCCATTCATCTGCCTCCAGAGGAGTTTCTTTCCTACTCCTCTTTGTCTCCCCATCCTTTACTTTAATATGCCTCTTGCATATTATGTAGATTCCCTGCAGTAGCACTTGTCACACTAGGCAGAGCACAGCAGTGCTTAGATAAAGCTACTGGGTGCACACGCTCACGTAGAGAGTAGACACCACCTCCTGTTGCCTGCACCCCCCTCTGTCTGGCTATGTGTTCAAATATCTAAGGGCATCAGATTACCATGTTTGAATTGCGCTTGTTATGAAAAATCACTCTCCCTCTCTTTTCTCCTTTATTTTCCTCTTCTCTCTCTCTTTCTGTCTTATTTTGCGCCTGCAGGCTACTCAGGCAATTCAATCACCCTGACCACCCTCGACACAAACACTCGGCCATCCTCTAAGATGCCCCGACACGGAACAAACGACAAAGTCACATTGGCCTGGGCCCCACACCGCCAACACTCAGCTGGATTTTAAACTGCGATAAGACTCCTCAGTTTCTCCAGAGAGAAGGAGAGAGTAACAGTAACAAAGGAAGAAAAGATAAGACGAAAAGCAACAAGAGGAAAAAATAAGGGCAGAGAGGAGAAGTGTAGAAATGGAAAGCAGGAGAGACAGTTGACTTTGGTTTCCTCGGAGGATGGCAGGCAGACAGTTAATACTACCACACTGAAATCTCACTCATTCTGTCTTTATGAAGCGCCAATAAGTGACGACCAGCAGGGGAAATAAGATGATGGAGCAGAATCAGACAAGCAGGCAGAGCCATGTCTGTCCCGGCTGCTTCCTCTCTGTCAAAGCTGAATTAAATGCAGTGCTAATTGTGACTGCGTGGACACACTTCTGAATGTGCCCGTGATTAAACGCAGAGTAGCCAAAGACAACTTTAATAATCTAATGTAATCAGTTGTCACCATGGCATCTACGTTTGACTTGCCATCCTCAGGAGCGGCAGGTCTGTTACGGCTCAGTCACAATGAGTAAAAATAGGATGGCGGTCTCCTTGTGACTAGGAAGCAGGAGTGGTTGCTCAGTGAATTTTTTCACATTTGGCAACCAATTACAAGTAGTTGTTGGTGAACAAACGGCTGCCCGGAGGCTGAGCGTGCAATACCCTCATCCTCTGGATGACCACTTTCAATTGCAAGGTGACCGCACAGCTTGCTTGGTGGAAGGCAACCTGTCTCCAAATAGTTGTTGTCTAACTCAGACTGAAGATTTGCAAATAATTGACATCTAATTTATAAATGCAGACAGATTGCCAACATGTTGCAATCAATCCGAATCAGAATGAGTGCAGCTTGTCTGTGACACATTTGTGCAATAAGGGACTCGACAACTAACTTGATGTATTCTGGTTCTATTCCTTTATAAAAGCAATGGTTGCTGAACACCTGCGTTATTTTGCAGTCCTACAGCGTCACTATCTCTGGGGGAGTTTCGGTTCCAGATCTGTGAGGTTCTGGCGGGAATGTGAATTTCTGTGTATGTAACAGATTTGTGATTTTGCCGCTTTAGTTGCAATTACATGCAAACAGGTCGCGTGTAATTGTCAACTTGACAGCAGAACGACTCAAACTCATTGCCCTTGTCGCACCAACGTCACTTTGAAGACGGTAACTGACTGTGAGTGGTCGCCGACCTGGTCCCCATCTTCAAAGCAAACATTTCAAGGACAACAAGACTGCAAGTTCATCGCACACGGCTGCACTCATTTCAGTCTTGTTGCAGTCTCCAACCACTGTTTTCCGCAGTGTGACTGTAGCATTAGGCAATAGGGAATCAATGGGTTTTTACATTTTGAATAAAGATTAGTAAGGCTGCAAGGCTACAAACACTTGTGGAACATGTGGAAGAATCTTTGCACACTTCAACATTTTTAACTGAGTGATTGCAGTTGAAGCTTAGCTTTACACGGTAAATATGGGACTTATTATTGTCCTGCCTGAGTGGTTGCTCCATTAAGAAAGCATTAAGGTCTAAAAAAGGTTGTGTTTGGGACATAATGAGTGTTTAATTGACAGGTCTGTTAACACTGGATGCCGTGCTCTTAATGCTTTTATACCTAGATTCGATTTTTTTCTCACTTAAAAGCTGGTAAGCAAATAATCGTTTGTATTATAAGCAGGGAGATCTTTTGGCCAAAGAAAACACATATGGGACAGTTGCAAACTGTGCCTGACCTGTAAAATATTAAGAGGTTAACAGTTCAGCTACGAAAACACAGAGTTTAGGGGGGGGGGGATGATGGTTCCAGTAACAATAATTGTAGGTCTGAGAATGGGTCATTAACTGTTCACCACCTTATCATTAGTCTCTGCCTCACTAGACTCAAACCTGTTAGAGGCAGTCTACTATGAACGGAATTATGCAACAATCTGCTGGTTTTGAGAACATTTTAATCTAAATCATGTTTGACTAGTCAAAAAGAAAAACAAGACCATACTAGACAAAAGAAAATCTCAGTCCAGTAAAATTATACCTACTGTACTCCTTCAACAACTGGTTGGTTGTCGGAAGTTTGTGGAGTGCAATTTACCTGCTAGCCTCGTAGCCTAGACGAGTTATAAATACACATAAAAGGCTAACGTGTGCACCACATTAAATCATTTCAGTCCTGTTTTTTTCAACTGAAATCATAACAGGCTTTGAGCCATCCGTCCATTTAATTAAGAGAAGAATGTGTGGTGTGGATGCTGACACTGCCAGAAGCTGAAGCATGAAGATCGGTTAACACAGTCAGGTGTGCTTACCCCTTTGAGATGATGTGCTTTGTTAGTGTTGAGCTGTGTTAGGCAAACCGCTGCACTTCTGTTGTAATAAAAGACGGCCACACCTGATGCTGTAGTTTTGTGGAAACACCGAATTATATCTGTTCGCTGATTTTCCTGGAAGGATATTAATGTGGCGCCTTTCTCCCCATAAACATTCCACCTGCAACTGTCCATTCAGTCAGAATTTGGCTGCATGAGAACACATGGCAGTCAAGCAGGAGATCCACAGACTATACAGCTCTATGGTTTGGCCACGGCAGCAGAAACTTCCTAATCAATAATGCTGAGCGATGGTGAGAACAGTATGATTGAGGTTTAAAACAGATCTACTTTGAATCAACATTTTTACTGGAGTCAGAATTTATTTATTGAAACAGAACTGGAACTAACAACTAGCAGCCGCAACAGTAACCACTTTTCTCTTGGCACTTTTAGCAGCCACTGGATGAACTGCAGTGAAATAGTAAAGAAGTCCATTTTGCCCAGAGGATACATTCTAATGACTCTGGAGCCCTCCTGACTTTCCTTGCGGTTTCACTATGATTTTGACAAAAGTGGTTTGGAGTGAAATGTTTCAGGATTACCATAAAACTTGGTACAAGCATTGTGTTCCCCTCCGGAGAAACCTTAATAACTTTGGTGACCACCAAACTTAGAATTTGAACTTGTCAATTTCTTATGGCCAAAAATCAGCTGGACACATGACCCTCAGCTTCCTTTCGCCTTTAGCGTTATTTAGCATTATTAGCTTGGCATTGTGCTAAACTACCCTATTAAAACTGCTAAACATGAACATGTTAACACTGACCATATATTAACACACTGAGATTAGCATTTGGCTCAAGACATAGCTTCACAGAGGCACTAGCATGGCTTTAGATTAATAAGTCCCCTTTGAACAGCATTAATATTAGCTGCACAGAGGCATTTAATGGCAAACCCAGGTATCTTTGCACACATGAAGCACATATTTTTGGATTCAGTGAAACACACTCCTCCCTAATCAGTATCTAGCGTAATTGGTAATTCCACATACTTTCACTGGCCTCTGTGCAGGTGTTAGCATGCTACCACCATATTACCCGAAGCAAAAACTTGTTCCATTTCCACACTAATGTCAAATTTCACACTAAGCAGATTTTTTTTTTTAAGTACATGGAAATATGTAACATGCAAGTGCAATTTTACCAAAGGACTGTCCACCAGTTACTATCTGAAAAGTTATTTTCTGAGACTGAACTCATGTAAAATCGACTTTCATTGCACCAAGCTAGATCAATGAATTCCAGAATAGCACCAGGGAGTTCCTATAATACTTGAGGTCTGATTGTAAGTGCTTCTCTGGCAAGCAGCAGATGACAGCCCACCGGAGCCAATGAAAAGCAAATGTAACATTAGGGATTCAGCTCGTAGTTCAGCTCAGGCTATTTTCACCGGTTCTAACCCCCTGCCTGCTTTGCTCCTTGCCATCCCTGCAGGAGCTCTCTTCACCTTTCCTCGCAGTAGCCACCGAGCTATCCTCACGCTTTCATTTCTTTTTGTCTCAGCAGGATGGACGGATGCTTGGGAAGGCTGACAGAAGAGAGCAAACCCAACTAGACGAACGAGTCATCTCAGCCCCCCCACCCGCCTCTTCTCGCTCTCTCTCTCTCTTGCCTCTTCATACCCTTCTGTCACTCTTCTGCTTCCCCTGTCATCCTTTTATCTCTTCCGACCTCTCATCTACCCCCTTCCTCGCTCGCCATCTCTCTTCTTCCCGCGCTCCAGCTTTCTCCCTCTCTTTCTGTATCACTTATGGCTTGGCTGCAAGGCAGTGCTGCAGTATTGGAAGCAGCATGGGGCTTGAGGAGTCATCTGGTGCTAAGCAGAGCTAAGCCCAGCTTCCGAAAAGCATCTTAGCACTTTGGTCTGGAAAGGTTTACAAAGCGTATCAGATGATAGAGCGCCAAAGCTGAGCACTTGGCCTCGGACACCTTGAGTCAAAGGGGAGACAACTGAACTAACTTTGCTCTGAGATGATTCTAGAGTTAAGTTGGACTATAAAGTAATTTGGCACAGCATCCAGAGTGTACACTGGCTCAAGCTCTAAGCACTGTGAAGTTTAGGAGCCAATGTCAGGTCAGGGTGTGAAGCCTCACTCTCTAAAAACACTGAGACACAATCAGAAAATATTTTTTGACAAAAATATGGGCAGAAAGACTCTATATTTTTGTGTATCTATTATTTGGATTTATTATTTTTTTTACATGATGAAACAATTTAAAATTGCGTGAACAGAAAAATGATTGTTGACAATGAATAAAGAAGAAACCCAAACATTTCCCTACCTTAACAAAGCACTCGCTAAACCAAACCAAAAACGGGCAGGAGCCCGCACAGTCTAGATGAACGTTACAAGCATTTTATTCAGTGCTTCATCGCATGTTCTCCATTTCAGTGATTAGTTGCTATAGATGTGGTAACAACTTTTAAAATAAAATTCATGAAGCCACGAGGTCAATCTCGCAGCTAGTGAGGTGAACAGGTGCGCGCTCACTTGTTCAACTGCTTGTTAATACAGATATCACATGACAGACATTTAAAGCATTTAGGTGTGCAGACATGGTCAAGACGAGCCGCTGAAGTTCAGAACCTGCGGGATGGAGATGAAAGGTGATTATTTCAGAAACGGCTGGTTTATTGAGAATGCAAACCTCCTTCACTGCCTGCTGCTTTACTGTTGACTGAACTGCTCGTGTACCTAAATGTTTGTGATATGGTTAAATTAGGCACTGGCCTTTGCTTGGCGGAATTTAGCTGCATGGGCTAGTAGTTTTATGTTATTACCTGGGTACAAGGACTGTTCATAGCCTCTGCAATCTTGATAAAGTGGTTGTTATTCTGTTATGTTTGGTAATGGATTAAGTTTTATATGATGAGGGAGGAAGGCAGCATTTGTGTATATCAAGAAAATAAGTTCTAAATCAATCAACCTAACCCCCTAAAATCAGCTGATATTGGATTTTTTTCCCCTGCACAATAACAGAAGCACTCTTACAGAGCTGTGCAATTTTTTGCCTTCAAACTATGAAACCTTTCAAGGTGCAGCCCCTGACATAAATGGGAGTGGGTTGAAATTTTGGGCTTTTGAAGATGTCTAATTTTTTTCCAGCATTTTTTATCCCTCATAACCTCACAACCAACCAAAGAGACTAACGTTTTTAAACATTAATGTCATGGGTATGATCCAGGCTCCACTGCTAATCACAAAGATTGCAAAAATAATAATCAGGTTGTTTCTAAGAAATTAAAATAAGCTACATTCATGAGTGTTAAACTATGAAAAATTTAGACACAGTCGGCATCATGGTTAGACGATGAGCCTAGTATGAACATATAGGTGAAAAGAAGACTTTTTATATGCTATAACTTGTGCTACTTTTGGCTACTTCCTTATTCACAAGGGGTCACCCCAGCAGACAGCTCCAGATGTTTGATTTGGCAGATGTTTTACAGCAGACGCCCCTCTTCATAGCAACCAAACAAAAGGATTCCTGTGTTGTCTTGGGATCGAACCAGGGATCTTTTGTTAGGTGATAGCGTAAACCACTACACAGCTTGCTCAAAGTACACTTCCGAGCTTTTCTCCACTCAATTTTCCACAGGTTATGTCAGAGACATCAGATTTCTGCAGCTATGATATATTCAATGACACAGATGCTCAAAGTTGCTCGTAGAAAAGCCAGTCATGCTGAACAAAAGCAAGATTTTGGCTTTAAACTGTGACAGAGTGGGTGGAAATTTGATTTGGCTGCAGTTTTAACAGAACTTAAATATGTTTTCAGCCCTGAAAATTCTGTGCTCAAGAAGTTATGAGGGCACAAAAATGCTGGAAAACAACACGTGTATTAAACCACCCCCATGCATTTTGAGGGTTTGTAATTGGAAATTGGAAATAACAAAACTCTGGCTGATTCTGAAGGGGTCCATTTGGAATTTTTTCCTTGATTTTTAATTTACTTATTCTCTCAACCAACTTTATTGGCTCATCACCTGAAGTTGTTTTCAGTTCAATTCAGTTGCTCAAGGAGGTCATTTTGATTGTTGGGTTTTCTCTGTAATCAGTGTAGAGTCTCTACCTTACAATATGAAGTGCCTTGAGGTGACTGTTGTGATTTGGTGCTATATAAATGAATTGAATTGACAGTGGGAAGGAAAAACTCCCTTTTAACAGGAAGAAACCTCTGGCAGAACCTTACTCAGGGGAGGGGCTGCCATCTGCCATGACCGTTTAGGCATCCAACAGTCTCCAAGGAGTTCCCACATATGGTATGCTGAGCGTCTCAGTTGAGTTTAGGTTGCTAAATTTCGACACCATCATCTGATGCAGCAGTCCATCACTCTGCTTCTTAGTCAGATAGCTCTTACAGGGCCTTGAGGTGTGATGTGACTCGCTGTCCTGTAGCAAAACAAATGATGGTACAGGCAGAATGCTGTGGATGGCAAGCTGGTTAAGTGTTGCCTTGAATTTTTATTTTTTATTTTTTTACTTTTTTAAATAAACTGCCAGCTGTGTTCTCTCTGCGTCACAGACACCATGTGCAGCACATATCCACTCACCTTCTCCGGGTCTTGAAACGACATGAGTTGGAACCAAAAATTTCAAATTTGAACTCATCTGACCAAAAATCCAGATTGTGGATGGAACTCATGATCTTCATATCCTTATGAGAACCAGTTTTAAAAGCAGTATTATACACGTTTCACTCCATTACTCACTTATCAGAGCTAAAGCTTTAACAAGCTCTGTCTTTTATGATTGTTATATTCTGTACTTTTCTTGGAGCTAGTTTGTGTTGTTTGAAATTCATGGTCTTTTTCAAGGCTGTAAATTAGAGCACTGATGAATTATATTAAATTAAACACAGAGCTGTGGTTTTGACTACAGAGTAGTTTGATCTGCCTCCACTCTTCCTATCATATATTCATGGTGCATACTTATAATAAAGGGCTAAATTGATCTAACTTAAATTTGGGGTAGAGAAATGGAAAGTATGGAAAGCAAGCAAACAGCAAATTGAAGTCCCGCCTGTGTTTTAACTCTTATACCAAATGCTCACATTAATATAAAACAGAACTTTCACTGCGCACCACATTCTTTCAAGTTTCTGACAGGCTCCTCTCGCCTGAGGATGATGCCTCCCTCGATACTGAAGGTCACACCAGTGTTTTCTTCCCCTTCACAGGCATTTCATCAAAAATGTTTGAGGCCTTGCCTTGTGGCTGGTGAGAATCAAACTCAAGCATCTGCAAAGTTGTATGTGCCCCACTGTAGTTAACATAATTGGATTTCCACTGAACAGTTCCAATATTATCGAGGCTTTAACTGTGCTGCTCTACTATTAGAATGCAGTTTAAGAGGCAGGTGGAGCTCAGAGCTTTCTCAGATAAGGTGAAGCCGTTCAGGCTGTTTATGGCACTGTAAACACTTCAGCACCCTCAGATGTTTGTCACACAATACCTTATCCCACTGTACAATTAAAGGACATTCAAAGCCGTGTAACACTGTGTGCCTTTTGTCAGCACTATAATGCCAACGATGAAGTCGACCCTTTTCCTCAAGGTAGAGTTCTCTGCACAGGCTTTGGCTCTTCCGTGGCCACTGCTTAAGTTAGTTTTGCTTTTTTGGTTTTTAATTTCCATTTTAAATGTCCCACCTCCACCCCTGCAATACGTCAGGCAATTTGTCAAAGTTGTTATTGTCACTCCACAGTCTCTCCTGCACCAAGCTCAGTTTATCACTGTAGGGAGTGGCAAGGTCGGGTCTTCGCTGCCAAAGATAATTTTTGTTAAATGAATGTAATAATCTCATCATGTGGGAGACAACGGACTGAAACTAGAATTAGGTGGCTGATATGAACAGCCTGCAATGTTCAGAAGATTAATTTATTGAAATGACAATGCGTAATTGATATATTGAACACTGGTAAAATAAAGTTTGAAATATGTTATTTTTTGTATACAGCTCTGTGTAGCTTCCATCACCTTTACTGAAACCTGTCAGTATCATTGTTCAAAAAAATCATTCATTAGTTATTCAGCTGAAAAATGATACACTTCGTTCATCCAATCCAATAAACGACACCAAACAAGAGTCAGTGAGAGAATAAGCTGCTTGGCACCGGCACAGAAAAAGTTTTTCATCTGCACAGACTCAACTCTGCTGCTCAACACACAGACTCAACTCTGCTGCTCAACCCACATGCATTTTCATTACAAATGTGGCTCCATTTAAGGGGACATAAACAGGCTTTCCAACAGTAGAAGCTTTATTGCCAAAAAGCATTAATAATCAACCAAACACAAATTTCCTTACTTTCTGTGCTAATTTTAACTTGGTGACGCAGAAAATCTATAAAAGTCTTTAAGCTTGATCCCAATGCCTCTGAGTCTCTTTTTCACTGCTGGAATTGCAGCTAATAGAGCAGATCAGAAAATCAATCAGTTACAAAAGTGGGGTATTTACCGCCAATAATTTTAAAATATAACTAATTGAACCTTGATCTGGTGACAAACTCATTTCCATGTCTCCTTTATTAGACTATGGAAAATCCAGCAGCAGGGAGAGCACACTGAGTGGTAATAATACACACAATGCCATGAAAAAGTATTTACCCCCTTCCTGAGTTCTTAGTTGGTTGCATATTTGTCAAATTTACCTGTTTCACACAATTATGCAAATTTTAATATTATGAATACAAATTGTTATTATTATTTCATTTACTAAGGCATAAAAGCTACCCAAACCTACCTGACTATGTGGAAAAAGTCTTTTTTACCCACTGGGGGTTTGGACACACTCACCCATTGGGTAAGTGTATCCAAACTTTTGACTTACACTTACATTTACACTCTTGTCTTATTTGCAGCACCAGTGTTCTCCAAGTGCACTCCTAACCCACTTGTGTGAACATGACAGCTGCACCTGTATTCAGACTGTCCAGGTGCTCAGGTGTTAGGATTGTCAGTGCATCCATTGTTTTGTGAGAGGTACAGTAGAGATCCAGGATATGGAAGTGAAGATGACTTTTGTGTGTTTCTGTGTATGTTTGGGACTTTTTTGATAAACTACAGTAATGGCGTGTGAAAAAAGGGCTATGTTTTTGGAATGTGAAATGATACCTATTTCTCGCTTTCTGTGTTTTAACAGTAGAAAAAGTGCAGGGTTAATTCATCAAATTAATGATGGTTGAATTCTGTTTCGCTCGTTTCATCTAAGATGTTGGTATTGTGCATATTGGCTCAGTGTCATGGCCTACTTTGATAGCAAATGATAATGTTATTTAGTAACAGCTGTGCTTTTCTGGATATGACAAGTCAATCAGTCTGCTGTGAAAAATTATAGGTTGATGCATTTTGCAGTATGATTACACATTACAGTTGTTTTCAATAAGTCACTGATTTTAAATGTGTGACCTCTCAGATCTTTTTTTCATTTCTATGAGGAAACGTCTTTTTTGATTAGTTAGTTGTCAAGATTTTATCTGGGAGGAAGGGGCGTTTATATTATTTATTAAGAATATTTCTATGGGGAATACTCCTGCTGCAAGACAGTTTCAAAAATAAGCAAGAATATGGCTGTTTATGTATTAGGGGCAAAAAATAGCACAATATTTTGTGTGGCAATTCTATATTAATACAGGGACATCAACCAACATTGATATAGTAAGTGGCAGTATATTCTAAGTGTTTTTTTTTAATTATTATTTCACACAGGAGAAAATGTGGTGTGATAATTGGCTAAAAACTACTAAAATTCTCAGATATGGCTAAAAAAAAAGATGCCTTTCTATGGCTGCATAACTACTGAAGCCCAAAGACTGTTACCAGACACAACAGCAGCTGAGACAACAGAGAATTCAGGAGTATATAAAACTATTGCAGGAGACCATATGAACAAACTTTAGCTTCTCTTTCTTATTGTATTGGAGTTGGAAAAGTTGCATTCAAATATAATAGATTAGATTACATCCCAGCATTGTACATGCGTTCCACTTTGTCCCACTTAAACACTGTTTGTCCCATATTTGGTTTGTTGGGCTGTGGTCACCCCACCTGAGGATTGCAACCAAACCAGCACTGGACACACTTGACTTTACAAAGATCCAATTCACAATACATCACCTACTTTATGTGCAACAACCTGCATCCATACATTGTGGAAAATGAGCGCTTGTCTTACATGCTCAAGGCACTGGAGCCCAGATGTGTGACACTGTTGCAGTGTTTTTTATGGACACAGTCGTACCCAGGTTTGCAATATATGGATGTCACAGGCTGTGGATTGATATTTGACTATAACAGCTCGTTACTGGACACAGGACTGGCTAATGCTGTCGCACATAAATACCTGTAGCACTTAAAGCTGAACAATTATCTAATTTTAACACACATAGGACAATAGACCAATATCGAAGGCATAGAAAACAATACAATGAAACTGACACAGAAACTGCCCAACATCTATGAACCAAACTCACCACCAAAGTCGCCTTACATTGGCCAAAAATGTGTGTCCAGTAAACACGATGAGTAACGAAGGCCTCAGGAAAATGTTCCACTTATCGGTCAAAAGATTTTATTTCCTCACGCAATGATTTTTTTTTCTAAACCCATAAGGTCTAGTAAGCCTTTCTGCGTAGTCCTGCACTGAATTGTTCTCATTTGGCTGCCTTCTGTGATGGCATATTAATTTTTTAGTTATCTTATATTGTGCCAAAATGGCTTGGCACAGTTTTATTCAGTTCAAATTCAAAAGTTTTATTCACATCAATCATGCAGGTACAGTACAATGAATGGAATGAGACTTTATATTTTTCATCAATAAAAATGACTGAAGTGAGAGGAACTGACAGAGAACCACTGTTGATAAAGTTTACCCTTTGGGGACATAATTTGCAGAGCTAAAAAAAAGGTGGTAAATCACAGCATAACAGTGATTGTCTCTTCATCATGGTATCTGCTAGTGGGTGGGATGTATTAGGGAGCATGTCAAGATTTTGTCCTCAAAGTTAATGTGTTGAAAGGATTTGAGTGAGTTTGGCAAGGACCAAACTGTAATGAACTGGGTCAGAGCATCTCCAAAACTGCAGCTCCTGTGGGGTGTTCCTGGTCTGCAGGGGTCAGTATCTATCAAAAGTGGTCCAAGGAACCAGTGACAGGGTCACGGGCAACCAAGGCTCACTGATGCACATGGGGAGTGAAGGCTGGCCCATGTGGTCAGGGTGGCCATGCTGACCCCTGAAAGTATCAACAATGAGCATGTGAGCATAAGAACTGGACCACAGATCATTGGAGGAAGGTGTCCTGGTCTGATGAATCATGTGTTCTTTTACATCACATGGATGGCTGGGTGCATGTGCGTTTCATACCTGGAAAACACCTGTAATCAGGATGCACTATGGGAAGAAGACAAGCTGGTGGGGGCAGTGTGATGATTTCGGCAATGTTTTGCTGGGAAACCTTAGGTCCTGCCATCTATGTGGAAGTTACTTTGACATGTACCACCTACATAAGCGTTGTTGCAGACCATGTACACCCTTTCATGGAAATGGTATTCCCTGATGGCTGTGGCCTCTTTCAGCAGGATAATGCGCCCTGCCACAAAGCAAAAATGATTCAGGAATGGTTTAAAACGCAGAGCAACAAATTTGCTCGATGGGTCAGGGTGGTGCTGAGAGCAAAAGAAGCCCCCCCCCCGCCACACACACACACTTTTGTTTGATTTTTTTTTAGCTCAGCTGGCTGAAGGACTGATGAGCTCTCACTCCTCCTCCTAGAATATTGGCTGGATTTTAATAAAACTTGTATATAATATTCATCTAATGGGTCTTCACCCAAATTGTGCTCAAGGTCAAGGTCACATTTGTCATTCTCTGTGGATTTTAATTCTCATTAGCTTGTGCAATATAGGACAAGGAAGCGTGCCTCATTCTTTTTGTACTTCACACATTACAATAACCTGGGAACTGTGATGGATCGCGAGTCAGATGACCCGATACGTTATTGACGTTCTGGTTAGTGAGCTTCATTTACAGCTGACGAGAACAACCACAAGACACAGATATACCAAACGATTTGAATATGAGCAGAAATCTTGCTGCTAAAAGTCTGTAGTAATAAATAAAATTAATAAATTAATAATACAAATGGGTGACACATGCACATTAAAACACAGACCCCAAACAAGAGATGCAAAAGAAGACAGAATGTTCATGTGGTGGGATGATACTCAGAAAAGTGAATGTGATGGATACCTATGTTATATTTTCCTTCCATAAAATAAAACCATTTCCACTAATTACAGAACGGATACAAACTGATGCATAAAATTTCACCGCAGTGCAGAAAATTTTGTCTTTGATCCTTGCGATTTCCTGGAGGAGGACCCCCAGGCTGTCCTTGTTATGTCTTCTTTGTAGGTATCCAATCACATTCACTTATCCAATAAAGTATTTTATTGGAATATTTCTATAGCTTATCTTTTTTCCTTCTTCATTTTAGCAACGCTTTGAATGTAAGACAGAACCCATCTTTATATTAGATGTGCTATGCTCAGCATCTGGTGTCCCTCAGGGTACCATCCTGGTCCTTAAGCTGCATACACACTGAAAGTGATTCGCAGCAATGTGACCAGCAGCAGCAGAGACCAGAAAAAGTGAACGATATTACATGATTTCAAGTGACTGCAGGTAAAATAACCACTGGTGAGGGGAAGTGGGTGGTGAAACAAGACAAACCTTTCTCTGCTGCCAGTGTGTGCGCAGCTTCACACTTTTGCCTTCGTACTTGGAAATCATTATTTCCAACCGTGGGACAACTTAATGGCAACTTGGGTATAAGTTATGTGCTTCCCTCTAAGATAGGTTACTAGTTATAGAGAAAGATCTGAGTGCCGTGCTCATCTAAATTGACCAAAATACTGAGATTAAATTATACTGGAAAGCTGAAATTTTTCAGCCATTTGTTGTCCCAGCTGTTAAGCCTGCCACACGGATTAGATCACATTAGGCTGTGAAGTCATTTTGAAGAAGCTGTCTTTGTTTGCTCCACTTTAGCTTGTGTGCACCCGGGGATTTCAATACGAATTTTGCAGATCAGCTTTGAGACTTGTGTTGGCCTAGCGTGACCAACATTTATGAGCTATTAGTTTCGCACGAGCCTTGTGCCAGGCAGACATCATTCTTTTAGTATGTTAAAAAATCTTTGCTAAAAGGAAGAACGATGAAATATTCAGTGTGCAAAACTATTGTAAGGACTTACTAATGATTGCCACACCACCTCCCACAGCCTTTTCTTTTTTGAAGCTGGTAGAGCAGAAATGAATTTTGCTGTCTTTCCTACATATTGCTGCCACAGAGCATCGCTTACAGGTTCTGACATCTGAAAAAGCAAAAAGAAAAAAGAAAAAAGAAGTGAATACACTTTTTTCTCACAAATATCCCTTCAGTATTTGAGCAAAAGTAATGGATTATTTGTAATATTTGAAATGTATTTTACTCTCAGGCACAAAATACCAGCAAAAGAGAGAACAGCTTAAAAAAATATAGAATAATTTGACTTTTCAAAAGAGATGCTGAGGTGTGTGGTGACCTTTGGGGTTAAGATACAGACTGCATTAACATAAAGTGTGTCATGGATGGTTTGGCTCCTGGCCGGGGGGCTTTGTTGCTTGTCATGCTTCTCTTTTCTCATAGTCTCAGCTTCATGTCTCTTTCTCACCTCTCTACTGTTAAGGGAAGTCAAAATACCACAAACAAAGAGGCCAATTTGCTTTTTAAGTCAGAATTTGAGAAGATGTTCAATATCAGTCTGTCATTTTAATATGAATTAGCAACCAGCAGGCAGTAAGGTTAGCTAAGCATAAGGACAGGAAAAGTGTACCCATTATATTTTGGGTCTGAAGTTGCATTTCTATGAAAATAAAGTGTAATACACTGATAACGGTCTACAGAGTATACATCACAGCTAAGTGAAACTGTGTTAAGTTGCATACTAAAGTTTGCATTGCTCAGCCTGCTGCCACTGCAGCCTGACTTTGTAACCTGCCTCTACTAACACTATCTATTAAGTCATAACTGGTTCTTTTGTAGTTTTATTAAGCTGTTTTATGTGTATAAACAAGGTAACAATGTAACAGTGGGCTGTTAAGATATATTAGCTAACTTGTGATCAAAAATCAAAAAGAGGGAGCTTAGGCCCTGTGGGCTGCCAGGCCTGAAATAAAGTGTCAGAAACTCTGGCCACAAATAGTTTGGGTAACATGTAAAGGTGAAAACAGATGATTTCAGTCTCTTGAGGTTCAATTCTGTTGTGGTCCTCTTGGAGGGTGATTGGGGCCTGTATTTTGAGGCTTCACTGTTAAAATAAACTAGTCTATATGTGTCAGAATCCTGGAATCATTCTCTCCCTTATCTACAGAGAGTATGTGCACTCACAAATACAGCCAGCAGAGCTGTACAGGCTAAGGCAGGGCAGAGGAGAACGTTGTTAGAAACAGCCTCACTGCATTAGACAAGGTCAAGGCACTGAGGGTCTGTATGTGTCGCATTGATTATCAGACGCGGTGCAACAGCGCAGCCGACCAGCTCTGCAGACTCGTAGACTGCAAACTACACAAATAGAGATAGACAAGAGAAACGCTGGTTAGTACTTAGCAGACAGGTGTGGCTGTCAGATACTGTGGGTAACGACAGTAAGTCTGACAGACACAATGCAAGCCAGGCAAACTAAACATGGGACAGATAGACAATTCGTCCTCGCCATAAAGAAAGTGCAGACAGGGAGGTAGACAGATAGACAGGAAGGGAGGTGGGAAAAAGTTATGCTGACAGGTAGGTAGATGGCAGACAGTATAGTACAAACATACAGAGAAGGAATAGATGACGCATTGTTTGGAAATTGCTTTGGAGGGTTGGAGATAATAAGCTATGCTTGCCTAGGCGTAAAGAACAAAGCTCAGGTTGTGGCGTGTGAAGAAAAGGCACAGTGTTACAAAAGACTGTTGGGGGAGAGAGGAGCGAGATATTGTTTTAACTAACTGGACTGCTATTTTTGTGCGGTGAAACACATTTGCAAACATTCAAACTACCACTGGTCCCACATATTTAACATTTTGAGTAGTTCGTTTGCTTTAAACAAAAATATGGACACCAGTGGTCCTAAATTGTTATCTTCTGGTCGTTTTTATTTTCTTCCTTATCAGGAAGGAGACAGATGCACCCCTGCATTTGCTGGGGATTCAGGTTGTGTCCTGATTTCATCTCCTTCTGAATTTACTATCTGACTGATGACCGGCAGACCTCGCTCTGCATCCAAACTCTGATTTTTTTCCTCCCCCTTTTTGCTCTTTTTGCCCCCTACCTGTCAGCTCTGGTATCGCACATGTATACGTGTGAATAATAATAAAAACAAACAAACAAATGAATTAAAAAATAAAAAATAAAAACACTAACAAGAGGAGCCTATAGAGAGTTATCTTGGAGTTCATCCTGGAAAAGCAAATGTGTTTGGGACAACAGTGTATTCAGCTCATGATTCAGACTGACGGGACAGGTTACCAGGAATAGAGAAAGAGGAAAAAGCAACAAAATATATGTCATGTTATAGGACATGTTAATTATCATATTTTGGCCTGTTTATGCAAATGTTTGTTTCAGCTGCATGTACAAATATTGGGAAAAGTGTTAATTCAGCCTGCCAATGTGCAAGCCACTTTGCAGCCCACCTCCATCTCAGCTTATTCTTTAATGATGTATCTGACTCAAAGTCGCGTCTGTTGATAACTGTGCTCTGCAACTTACCATATGAGTGGGGGAGCTGTGTTCTCGGAACAGAGCGATTTGGCCAAAAATAAATTACTATGGACGGAAATAACCATCTTCTTTTGACTATAATGGTCCTGGCTTACATGTTTCTTCTTTGTTTTGAGAATATTTTGCAAGCTGATGCAGCTGATGATGGTAGTCGTCATTTTGTTCTGCAGCCTCTGTGAGCTGGTGGGCACGTAAAGCAGCCATAACTATGGCTGCAAGGTCTCCTTAAAGTGGCTCTCCAGCACTCAGTGGACCTCAAGCGCAACTCTTAATGTTTTGTGCTTTCGCGTTCTGTTCCGATGCGTCATATTTTCTAACATACACAAACGTCTTGAAGGAAAAAAAAGATGCTCATTTCAGAAATGTTTCAGTTGAGGGCTCACACCACCAACTCAGCTAAACAAAAGCATTTCAAAAATTCAATTTCACGATGTGCAACCTCTAATACATCGTTATATACACACTGCAATACTGTTAAACCACCAGCCTAAGCATCCACTCACATAAGTTGTCGCTGAAGGACACTTGGAGCTCTGATCTCTCTTTGATATCTCTTTTCTCTCAAAACGGGGTTCACCACTCACATCAAAGTGGCAGAATAAAATTTTATGAAAGTGGGGCAGGAACTATACGTCCCGACTCGGTTATGAATTCATCAGTCTTTCGAGCATATACACAGAATAAGCCAAACCCACGCCACAGTTTGAAGTAATATCTAAAAATAAAGATGTCTGAGCAGGAAACACGCAGGTTATGCATATGTATAAAGCACAAGCATCTCCATGTGACATATGCGGTGCGTGCGGAGGGACACTGACTCATTGCTGGGCTCCTCTCTTGCCTGGAGCTGAATATTCTGTGCTGGCAGCATACAGTATACAAACAGAGCACTGTGGTAATCAAGCAGATACAGCACTGCTGTGTGGTATGGTGTGATGCCTCTCTGCCATGCTTGTCCGCTGCCGTGGATCACACAAATAAGGGCTGGAGCCGGTAAAGAAGAAGATATTCAACCACAGGTGGGACACGATGAGAAGATTTCGCCGTTGGAGGCTCTCTGTCGATGAAAAGAGTGCTCATGCACACCTCTTGCCACAACTTCATGTAAGGGCTGTAATTTTAGCTCTGGCTTTCAGGAGGCTGGGAGTTATTGTATCTGAAAAGGGCTGAATAAAGCAACACAGCACTATATTTAATTATTTATTGTTCGGCATCCATTCATTGATGATGTTTTACACACAAAGTCCATTAAGCAAGGCTGTCTCAACAAGCATGTAAAAGCCATCTTAATGTATACTGAGTTGACAGACACAGAAATGGCTTTCTTTTCATTGTCTTCTGCTCTTTTCTGTGAGGCAGCGAGTAGGAGGCGACTGCAACCTTGGTTGATGGCATGTTGCAGCATTTCGGAATGAAAATTAATAACATTGTGGAGAAAAGAAAAGCTCCTGAGGAGTGTGATTTGCAGCAAAACAAGGTTAGATGTATAATAGATTTGAGTGGCAGGGCAAATGAAGAGAAAGCATTTTCATTTCAGTTTTCTTTTCAGTTTTGTTATTGTTATTAGCGAGGAAATGCTTCTTTGTTTCCAGTCTGCTTTCGTCCTAAGCAAGCATCCCATACCGAAGCCCACCTTGTGAGTCAGACCCACATCTTTGCACTCTGGGCCCTCCTCTGATGGAATCAAGAAAAACATAAAAACAAAACCAAAAACAAATTTTGAATGGGAAGCAGTTCAAGGATCTTTTTCGAAGAGAGCATTTGTTGCTTTTATTAATCACTTTCTCTTGGCTCAAATATGAGTGTGAAAGTTAATTTAGTTACTCAGACTGTTGAACCTACAATTATCATCCATAGTACAAAATATCAGATCTTCTATTAAAATATACAAAACATATTAAAACATAAATGCCGCATTTCTAAATGTTTTTACATCATGTGAGGTTTGACTGGCACATCTTTAATAATCTCATTTCAATTACATCAGTGACACCTAGGCTTGGGAGGTGACTATTTTTCATACCTTTCCACTATATCACTGGGGTATATGGCATAATGCAGTATTTGGGATTTCACTCCACTGTAGTATTGGATCATGCAGGCCACAAAGTTGAGCTCAGCCACAGTCCTGGAAGATCAGCTCTGTGGCTGGCACTGAGGTGGTTTACAGCATATCTAACTGGCAAACACAGGCTGAGCTGTTTAAGCTGCTTTGAGCCTTCATTATACTTTCCGTGTCCGTGAGTCCGGTGGGGTCCTCTTGGGTGAGAATGATGCAAATTTCGTCATCAGACGGTGAGCACGAGGGTTTGTGGCGACATCCGCGTGCCTGCCTGTTTTTTTGGGTTTTTTTTCTTTTGCGAGAGTGCAGACTCATCCACAGAAAATTTACAGTACAATGAACAAACTGTGAATGGAGCATTCATAATTAACAAGAAAGACTACGTGTGCCAGCTGTGTCCATGTCCCCAACGGAGTATAATCAAGACTTGCTCACAGTTGACAAGCATCTGTAAGCTGCTTTGCAACCCACCTCGACCCGGTTTCCTCCTTTCATGCTGACTTTATCAAAGTCATATCTGCCCTCTCATTCCTGCTCTGTTCTGTGCTGCTCGGATATGTCAGAGTGCTCTTTCAGAACAGAGCCATGCCATGCCCATATATATATATATATATATATATATATATATATATATATATATATATATATATATATATATATATACAGTGCCTTGCGAAAGTATTCGGCCCCCTTGAACTTTTCAACCTTTTGCCACATTTCAGGCTTCAAACATAAAGATATAAAATTTTAATTTTCTGTGAAGAATCAACAAGTGGGACACAATCGTTAAGTGGAATGAAATTTATTGGATGTGTCAAACTTTTTTAACAAATAAAAAACTGAAAAGTGGGGCGTGCAATATTATTTGGCCCCCTTGAGTTAATACTTTGTAGCGCCACCTTTTGCTGCAATTACAGCTGCAAGTCTCTTGGGGTATGTCTCTATCAGTGTCGCGCATCGAGAGACTGAAATTCTTGCCCATTCTTCCTTGCAAAACAGCTGGAGCTCAGTGAGGTTGGATGGAGAGCGTTTGTGAACAGCAGTCTTCAGCTCTTTCCACAGATTCTCGATTGGATTCAGGTCTGGACTTTGACTTGGCCATTCCAACACCTGGATACGTTTATTTGTGAACCATTCCATTGTAGATTTGGCTTTATGTTTTGGATCATTGTCTTGTTGGAAGATAAATCTCTGTCCCAGTCTCAGGTCTCTTGCAGACTCCAACAGGTTTTCTTCCAGAATGGTCCTGTATTTGGCCCCATCCATCTTCCCATCAATTTTGACCATCTTCCCTGTCCCTGCTGAGGAAAAGCAGGCCCAAACCATGATGCTGCCACCACCATGTTTGACAGTGGGGATGGTGTGTTCAGGGTGATGAGCTGTGTTGCTTTTACGCCAAACATATGGTTTTGCATTGTGGCCAAACAGTTTGATTTTGGTGTCATCTGACCAGAGCACCTTCTTCCACATGTTTGGTGTGTCTCCCAGGTGGCTTGTGGCAAACTTTAAATGAGACTTTTTATGGATATCTTTGAGAAATGGCTTTCTTCTTGCCACTCTTCCATAAAGGCCAGATTTGTGCAGTGTACGACTGATTGTTGTCCTATGGACAGACTCTCCCACCTCAGCTGTAGATCTCTGCAGTTCATCCAGAGTGATCATGGGCCTCTTGGCTGCATCTCTGATCAGTCTTCTCCTTGTTTGAGATGAGAGTTTAGAGGGACGGCCGGGTCTTGGTAGATTTGCAGTGGTCTGATACTCCTTCCATTTCAATATGATTGCTTGCACAGTGCTCCTTGAGATGTTTAAAGCTTGGGAAATCATTTTGTATCCAAATCCAGCTTTAAACTTCTCCACAACAGTATCTCGGACCTGCCTGGTGTGTTCCTTGGTCTTCATGGTGCTCTCTGCACTTGGAACAGAACCCTGAGACTATCACAGAGCAGGTGCATTTATACGGAGACTTGATTACACACAGGTGGATTCTATTTATCATCATCAGTCATTTGGGACAACATTGGATCATTCAGAGATCCTCACTGAACTTCTGGAGTCAGTTTGCTGCACTGAAAGTAAAGGGGCCGAATAATATTGCACGCCCCACTTTTCAGTTTTTTATTTGCTAAAAAGTTTGACACATCCAATAAATTTCATTCCACTTCACGATTGTGTCCCACTTGTTGTTGATTCTTCACAAAAAATTAAAATTTTATATCTTTATGTTTGAAGCCTGAAATGTGGCAAAAGTTTGAAAAGTTCAAGGGGACCGAATACTTTCGCAAGGCACTGTATATATTTACTTTAGTGGTCCTGACTGAAGTGCAGTTTTGAGTTTCAGTTATTACCCCCACCCCCAGAGGGGGCAACGGGGTATTGTTTTTGGTATGTTTATATATTTGTCTGTTTATTTATTAACAATATTACAGCAAAAATACCATTCATACTAAATGTGCGTGAACAATGGCCTGTGACCCCTAGATCACCTGATAAATTTTTTGCTATAGCATAATTGGGTCAAGTTCAGAGGTCAAAGGTCAAGTTTTTCTGAAAATCTTGTGAATGCGATAAGTTCATAGACACATCTACTAAAAATCTTAGAGGAGTTCAATTCTTCATGACCTTGACCTCATGGTAGAGGTCAAAGGAAAATTACAGTCACGGTCATGTGCTATCTCGGTGGGTCAAAGTGAGCGACACATTTGCGAGACAGACAACGTTCAAATCAGCTAAAACGTCTGCTGGGGACGGGGCTTGTTGTGGCACCGCTTGTTTTTAGTCAGTGCGTTTTCTGTCATGTTTTGCAAATGTTTTACGTCACAAATTGGTCACCCGAGTTATACTGTGTGCAGCACAAACCTCTACTGCTGTTGTTCTACAGTGCAGAGTAGCAGTTTTCAAATGAGTGCCTGTAGTGCAAAACACTCTTTGACATGGAGCACACAGCAAGAGAGAGAGAGTCCAGTTTCTTATAAGAGGAATTGATAAGTTGGCTTAGGTGAGGGTTCAGCCTGGGTAGAGCGTGCAGCAGGCAGGATACATGATGCCCACTCAGTTGCTGTGAACCCCCTGGACAACTGGGAGGAGAAAGTGTCTCATTCAGCACAGGCAAAAATCTACATCCTCAAATACAGTGGCTCATATACAGTAGTGTGGAAAAACACTGGCAAACCTAACCCTAGCACAAAATCTAGATCAAACTATATTAGTGTGTGTGAAGGAACGGGCTGTTTGCTCTGTTTTTTAAGCATGACTGATCCTTTTAAGAAGAACGCATTATGTGCTGCCCATCATCATCGTCAGGACCATAATTGTTGTTCTCCAAAGTTAGTGCTCTGCTTACTGACTGCAGCACTTTCAGACCGGCTTGTAAAAACTTGCCTTGTTTTCTCCACTTAATGTGGGAAAATCATGGAAAGTTTTTCATATAAAACTTTGGATTTCTTTTTTTCTTGTTTTTAGCAGTTGGTCGATTGACCTTCAGTCCAGGCAAACGAATGCAGACTTACACTGAATTGCTGCATCCCCACGCCGACCAAATAATATCTTTAACTCTTTGTGTTATATATTAGGTATGTAGTGAAAGCACAGTGAAGATCAAACTGTGGGCTAGAAAAGTATATATGTACAACGAGTACCAACCGCACAGTGAAACCTATAGACAGCATGTATAAAGTGCATGTGGCTGTGAGGCGAGCAGGACTAATGAAGTGAGCTGTAGGGTATGAAAGGCAGAGGCTGGCTGGCTGGCTGGGTGAGTGAGAGTCCAGACAGCGAGAGTTGCAGAGTTCAGAAAACCCTGTCTCTGCTCTTTTTTCTGCAGCTTTCGCTCCAACAAACTGACACCACAACCTCCATGCATTTTTCATGACCCGTGTTGGCTGACGGGTTCTCTCTGCCTCTCTCCCTCCCTCTCTCTCTCTCTCTCTCTCTCTCACTTGCTCTCCTTCTCTTTGCCTCTCACCTTCGCAGACACACAAACAGGATCTCGCACGCCCCACCACACATTCTTTCACTCTCAACTGAGCTATCTCCCGAAGCCCTCAAAAACCATCAGTCTCACCAATTCACTCCCTAATGCAGAATGGCGTTTCATTCTGAGGAGACAGCCAGGGCAGAAAAGACACTCAAGTGGATGAAAGAAAGGAGAAAATTAGGGTGAATGAATCTAAAAAGAAGCCACTCAAAGCATGACAGTCTGCCTTTAGCTTATCGATAATAGCTGCTACGCTACCATTTTACCAGAAAGTTACATTGTACATAGAATGGGATTACAGGATTAGAGATACTTTCCAGTAATACCTCAGCAAACACGTATTATTTTGGCCTAAATACCTTTATGATTAGACAGTACCTTACCTTATTTACTTACTATAAATAGCTGAAAGGAAAAAAAGTCAGAATATTTTAATGAAATGAAAATGAAAGGACTATAAGGAATCACACTTAATTACTGGGCAGTGACACACCGTATTGCTGCATGCAGGTAATCAGTTGAATAACATGGATAACATGACTATATGACCCTTCTCCCGGCGTGTTATTGTCATGGTTGTGGCAACACACTGAGGACAAACTGAGTCTGTTCAATTAATCTTTTAACAAAGGTTCAGCAGCATATTAAGTCCCAATTCAGTCCCAGGATAATTAGTTTGTTATGAGGACATTGTTTACCATTTGCTTCTCAATGCACTGTTGCACTCACATTACCACGGATATTATTGTCGACTTTTTAGGGATCAGTTTCCTGTTGAGCCTGTTTAATTTGTTTGCGTTGTTATTCTTTTTCTTCCTTTTCTCTGGTAGTTGGTGTAACACATATTTTAGAGTTGGCAGTTTTTCTAAGCTGCTTCTTAGAGGGGAGTATAATTTCTAATTTTTTGACTTGTAAAAAGTATTTTTATTTATTTATTCTGGAGAGAGCTGTAGCTTTGTGGACTGACAATTGAGAAACTGGAGGAAGCGACTGATTGCATCTGTATTCACCTGCTTGTACAGATGTAGCCCCGCGTTTAGGAATGAGCGCCTCAATTTGTCCTACCTGGTCCTTCTCCTGTTCGGTTTCACCTTCACTCGGCATTCGGGTATTCACATTTTGGCTTGCACCCATGTGGTGCTCTGTAAAACTGCAAAACATCATTCGGATGATGAAACAATTTTGCTGTATTTTTTTTGTCATCATGGAATAAACGATATGTATTGTCAGTTGCACAGTCCTATAATTGACCACAATCTGCAACCCCTCAGAGGCACCAGGATTCACGGTAATCAGCTGTATTCATCAGTAATGGCACATTACTTCATATTTTCTACTTCTGTTACAGTGAAATAAGTGAGTGCAAAGTCTCGTGTTTAAATACAGCTAAATAGCAGTTCACGTCCACAATGTAAAGTCATAACTTCTTTGCTTCCCACAGGACATTCATAAAAATGCCCTAAAAAGTGCCCCAAACAAAACTCCAGAACTTTGTACTGTATAGGCGTGCACAAACTTCAGAAGTCAAGCATTTTAATGACCTTAAAGGACACAAATTTCCTGAGGAGCAGTAGTCTAGAACAATCAATCGATAAGAGTAGTTATGCATAGATTTTTGTTTTCATTAACTAATAAATACAGTTACAGCTTCAGGGTTGCTGCATTTAACAGCCAGCGCAACAGAAAATAATGTCAAGCAGATGTTTGCTTTTTGCTGCCTCTATTAGTTTTAACTCTCAGGACAGTGAGTTTACAGTAAACCGAGATGGTATTTATATCAAGGGCTGCTTGGGACTATTTTCATATCCAGTAATAATATTTTAGTTGCATGAAGTTAAGGGTAGTAAGGAGGGTAAAGGAGATTCTCTTTCTAGGAGGGGTGGAAATCCTGATGGTGTTTTTCAGCCCACATACACACCACTTAAAAGAATTTCTGATCGACATTACATTACACAAAGGATACTCTCCTCTATCCGCTAACAAGCTGTTGGTCTTCTTTTCAGCAGTTATTGTAAGCAAAAACTATTTACACATGGTTACGTTTAAATGAGGATTTTTCCACTTTCGCTTGCCAATGCATGGATAGCATGGCATGGACAGAAAGCAATATAACCCTAATGTATAGAAATATTAGCCAAACAGAAGCCTACAAACAATGCTGCAGCACAAAGTCTGCCAAAAAAAAAAGGAGATTAAAGACACGCATTTGCATGAAAAAATCTCTGTTTTCCTTGTTCACACATGAACACAGAAATGGAATTTCTGAAAATCTTCATCGAGGAAAAGGTTTTTCAGAAGGTCAGTTTCAGTGACCTCAAACTTGTGGATGGAGGAGCAACATTCACAGAAAAAGATCCATATACCAAAATACCCGTGTATTGGACAGAGTCAAAAATTATAACTTCCAAAACTTTAAACAAGGCTTGACTGTTGTTGTTTCCCCATATTTATATATTATCAGTTCACGCTGTCCATTCAATCAGAATCCAGATTTTCCATTGTTTGTTTTATAAAAATAAATTAACTCTGCCCTCATAACATCAATTTGAATATTCTGCAGCATCTCATTTGCATTCCGCTGAGAAAGCAGACATCAGTCAGACTAACAGTGGCTCTAATTCAGCTTCTTGTCTTTGTCATCTCAATACCTGCTCAGCCACTGGCTCCAACAAATACAGTACCAGTGTGTCCAAACCTTTGACTGGAACTGTATATCCATCCTATAAGTTGGATTTCAATTGAAAACTTATCTTGTCTAGCTAAAGAATACAGTTTAATTAGACCCCAATAAAACTCATTTTAGAGGACAGTGACTAATACCATTTAAATCTGAGTAACATGTTGCAGTTCAAAGGTTGTTCAGCAGAGGATGAAGAAACCTTTGTTAACTTTATTTGCATTTCTGCCTGCAGATATGGCTGTGGAGGCCATATTTTATGAGCATTTTACTCAGTTTGAGCTTGAACATGCATGGCTTTCTCTTGTTGTTCATGATATACCAGAAGGCACAGTGGGGGGGGAACACTAATTTGTTGTGAGAATTGTTAACAAATAGGTCACCCGTCACCTGTAATTAATGGATGTGGTTTTCCTTGCATTTTTATTTAGACTTTCACTGTTTTTGTTTTTCTGGCTGTGCAGAATGGGTTAGGGTGAGGATGAATTGACTGAATGCAGCAAATATATTTTTTTGTTGGAAGTAGCAAAACCTCAAGAATAGATGGGAGTTAGAGCTGAAAAATTCTACCCATTTTATTTTCTCCTTGAAAGCATAGGTGGTTTCTATTGAAATAAATTAATGAATTTACAGCACAGTGCACCAGTCTATTTCTGCTGTTATAAGTCAGTGTAGCTCACCCAGCAGTCTTTTTCTTTCTTTCTTTCTTTCTTTCTTTCTTTCTTTTTTTCTTTCTTTCTTTTTTTCTTTTTTTCTTTCTTTCTTTCTTTCTTTCTTTCTTTTTTCTCTCTCTGTATGATAGTAATTCTTAAAATAATATCATATTAATTTATTTATACTTTGGACCTCTTTGTTTACATGAATAGATAACCTACATTGGCCTTCACAATCCACAGGAAAAAACAATGATAGGTTGGATATTGTTTTCTTATGAATGCGCGTGTACCTGTATGTAATAAATAGAAGCTGCAGTATTAAAAACATTAACTTCTGTAATTACAGGGCCCTGCCAAAATTACTTTGATCATCCAAAAGTGGAATCCTGATCCACTGCCTGATGACAAGTAAATGGTCTGTGTTATAACAATGAATGTGCATTGACAAATCTTTTAAATAATAGACACTGCATTCTTAAATTGTCTGAAACTTTTATTCTATTAAGCATCATGAGCATCCCAAGATGATTTGCTTTCATTTACAGCATATGCTTGGCATACTAGCTTGCTTAGTCAGTGTAGAAGCCACAGCCACTTGAAAGACCTCTGCATCAGCTGATGGAGGAATCCAAACAGTATGTTGATTCAAACTGGATTCAAACAACAACAGAGATGATGAATTCCCTTGGCGAGTAATATGGACACTTTCCAGCAGCTATCAGATCAGTATTCAGGGTACAGAAAAGTTCCTTTGTGTTAAAATGTCTGAGATTACACCACATTGCCTCCACATTTCATCTCACTGCACTGAAGTCCTGAAGTCCCATAAACTGGCACTTCATCACCACATTCAATTCAGTTCAATTTTACTTAGCCAATGAAGAGATGCCAATATGGGGGAAATATGCCCTGTTTTTCTGCTCTAGCTGCAGCGTTCTGGATCAACTGAAGGCTTTTCAGGGAGCTTTTAGGTCACTCTGATGATGATGAATTATAATAATCAAGTCTAGAAGTAATAAATGCGTTAACTAGTTTTTTAGCATCACTCTTAAGGTTTGAAGGGTTGAGTAGAATAGGCTCACTTTTATCTGAATTTAGTATCAGGAAATTAGAGGCCATCAAGGTCTTTAAGACATTCCTTAACTAGTTTAATTAGTTGATTTGTATCATCTAGCTTTATGGTTAAATAAAGCTGGGTGTCATCTGCATAGCAATACACTGGTGCACTGTTTTCTAATAATATTGCCTAAGGAAAGCCTGTATAATGCAAAAAGTATTGGTCCCAGCATGGGACCATGTGAGTGAATGAATGAATGAATGAATGAATGAATGAATGAATGATACTTTATTGATTCCACAATGGGGAAACTGCAGAACACCCATCCAAGAAGACAAACAAACAAACATGGGGAGTTATGTGAACTGTGGCCATGCTACCCCCTTCTGGAGGCGTTGCCATTAAAAAGACAGAAACAATAGTGAAAACATATAACTCCATGACTAACATTTTTGTGTGAGGAAGATTCCCCATTTATGCACAAGTTAGAATTTATAACATAGATATGATTCAAACCACTGCAGCACAGTTATTTTAATACCAATAGTGTGTTCTAATCTCTCTAGTAATATATTGTGGTTAATGGTATTAAATGCTGTAGTGGGGTCTAACAGGACAAACACAGAGATGAGTCCACTGTCAGAGGCCATAAGATCATTCATAACATTCACTAATGCTGTTTCTGTGCTATGATGCACTCTAAATCCTGACTGAAACTCTTCAAATAAACCATTTCTCTGCAGATGATTTCGCAGCTGTTTTATGACTACTCTTTAAAAATTAAACAACAACAACAATTAAAACTGTTTTTGACATTTCCAATCAGGGTGTTCAAGGCTTTCAAATCAATTAAAACTCGGGGATGTTGATTGTTTATTTAAGCTAACATATTCATCCTGCTGTAACCAGGTCTCTGTAAGGCAGAATAATTCAATATCTTGATCAATTATTAAATCATTTAGTAATAGGGACTTAGAAGAGAGAGACCTAATGTTTAATATTCCACATTTAATTGATTTACTCTTTGGTGCAGTCTTTGTGAATTTTTATACTTAATTATTTTCTTTTCTTTTTTTTCTGATTTTTGGTTTATTTTTTTAATGGCCTGGAAGCAGATGCAGTCTCTACAGGGATGGGGTTTTGGAGGGATGACAGGAGGTGGGAACCTGCAGAGAAGTGTGTAAGACTGCAACTCTGCTTCCACGTGCACATTCCACCTATAGGCACTGCTTTGCCATGGAAATCCATGCCATGAAGCTCCCGGAGCACATTTTCAGTACTGATGTTGATGCCAGCTGTGGCAGCCTGTTACAGTACCATACTCATATTCAGTAAGCTCTTTAGAACAACCCATTCTTTCTCAAATGTTTGTTAAGCCAGACTGCATGGCTACATGCTCGATTTTATACATCTGTGGCAATGTACTGCAAACAAACACCTATATTCAAAGATTAAGGACTGATTTTTATTTATATAGTGTGCACAGCTTTTGACACAAAATACCTAAAAAGCCAGATGCCAAGAGAACCTTTCACAGGTAAGACATGTATTTCTTCCATAAGTTTCTTCCCTCCACAGCACGTTTAAAAAGGAAAACTCTCCTTGTGAAGGAGCTGAGAAAGGAGAAGGAGGTGAAGAGGGGGAGAAGAAGAAAACAGTTCGGTAAAAAACAATGTCAAATGTTCTTGGTTTCTTACAGTATCCATAAATACTGCAGTCTTATTAAAGTCTAGAAACTGGCTGTTGTTGTGGGCATCTGTACTTACAAATCACAGAATGAGATAAAATGCCTTGAAGCATTATGTTTCTCTCATAGCATCACGCTGAAGTTGAAGATCTGGTGCAGAGTGAACACCAGCTCCACTCAAACTGCAACAGGATGTCTATGGGGATGTCGAGGTTAATGTTTTTGATGTTATTACAACTTTTTTAGCCAGTGATAAATCTGAAACACTATCTAACAAACTGTAAAGCTCCCACTGTGCTTTTGGAGGTTTGAGTGATTTTTGTTTTTTGTTTGGTTTTTCACATTTGCATCTATGTTAACTTCGTACTTTGTGCAAGTTGTACCAAGTCATTCACTCCACTGTATGATTATTTTAAACCATCTTTTCGCTGGTATGGGATGCCAGCTTACAGTACCTCAATAATTACATTATAGTGGATGATCAGAAGAGCTGGGCTCTGATGGGATGCCTAGAATTTGCAGCTGATGTGACTGTGCGGAAAAGAGAGTGACAGGGATAAAGCTGTGGTCAGAAGTTTACATAAACTCATCATGGGCATGAATGTCATGGTAATTTGGGTTTTTTAATAATTCCATTGAAGTGTTCTTTTTCCAGGGTGGAATGATTGTACAGCATGCATCTTTAATGACTTTAAAAAAACAAGAATTGGGTGCAAAGGTTTGAAATTATTTGGGATTTTCTGTAATCCACACAGGGTCGAAAGTATACATGCAGACTCAAATATATACACACCTCCACTAATATTTGATTAAATGCCCCTTAACAAGTTGCACCGTAACCATATGCTTTTGCTAGCCATCAGCAAGCTTCTGACATAATTCTGTCTGGATATTTGACTGCTGTTCTTGGCAGAATTGGTAGAGCTCATTTAAATTAGTTGGTTTCTTGGCACAGACCCAACTTTTAAGCATATGTGGCAAGACTGATGTCTGAATGTGGCGAGACCGATGTCGCTTAAAGAGCCGGCCACTCAGTGGTGGGAGTGACGGTATATAAACGGCACCTCTACCTGTCTCCCCTTCATGCTCAGCTGATTGTCGCTTCCGGTCTCAGTCTCAGCAGTGTAGCAGAGCTGTTTGCTCTTGGCACCCGTATAGGCTGCGTTAAGCAGATGTCCTGCTGCGGTAAACGTCAGCTAGCGGTTTGCATCGCATTCCTTTCGGCGGATGCATGAGCCTGGTTGGAATTAGCGTTCTCCAGCTGCCTTACCTCTGGCGACAACGTTGTTAGCTCCCAGCTGACCGGAGCCGCTGCTGTCCTGTTCGGGTCCTGTGCTGTCCTGTGCTGTCCTGTTTGGTCCTGTCCGGGCCCTGTCGTGGCCGGCCCGGTGTTGTTCTGTCTGTTTTGGACCCGGCCCTGTCCGTGTCCCGTCCTGTACGGCCCAGTGTTATCCTGCTTTCGCCGTTGTTCCATCAGAGAGACTTTGGCTGTGGCTGCTGCATCTCATCCTCGCCGCACTCTGGTTCGGGGTCCCGCTGCCATTGGTCTGTGGCCGTAGCTCGTTCGCTGACAGACGGCAGCGGTATCAGCTGCAGAGCTCGGCTTTGGGCCCGCAGCATACGCCATCTTTCTGTGGCCTAGTTTTAACGTGGGTTTATATCCAGTGTTTTAATAAGTGTGTATGTGTTAGGCATTTACTGCCCCTAGTCCCTGTGAAATTGTTTTCTTTAATTGCTTATGTTTTGATTTTGTTTCAGTTGCTGGAGGCCGTGGTGGTGGCAGTACTGGTGGCTTGGGTGGAGGTTCCCCTTATCCTTTGTCTCGTGTTTGCTGTGATGTTTTGGGATTGGAGTCTTCATTCACCGGTGTGGTCCGCACGTGTCTGGGTGATTTAGTTTGTTTTATTGTTTTGGGATTCCATCCCCCCTTGCACTGGTCTCTGTCCCCATAGGGCCCCAGCTATTGGCAATAATTTTGTTGTTTTTTTGTTTCATGAATTTTTTGTATTTTAATAATTTCTCTTAAAATAAAGTTCTGGTGTTTTTAATATTGAACCTCGTCTCTCGCCTTCTTAGTGGGCAAACTTGTGTGCCTTAGTTAACTGGTGAATTCCCTGGGTGAAATTCCCAGGGTGGCGTTGTCAGGCAATCATTATTCAAATTCTGGTTTTCTTATTTACTTACCTTCACATCTTAACCATTATATCATTCATTGCACTTGCCGCCACCCCGCCACACATAGTCTGCAAATTTTCAATAGGGTTGAGATTGGGCCTTTGGGAAGACCATTCCAGAAGCCTAATGTTAGCCTCCTTTATTCATTCCAAGACCAGTTTTGATGTGTGCTTGGGATCGTTGTCCCTGCTGGCACATTTGTGTCTAAGTTTCAAGCATCTAGCTGTTGATTTGAGGTGAGGCTGAAGAATTTGGAGGTAGTTCTCCTCCTTCATTATTCCATCCACTTTCTGCAATGTACCAGTACCACTGGCAGCAAAACAGCCATAGTGCATGATGCTACCACCACCATGCTTGGCAGTTGTTACAGTGTTTTTAGGTTTGAAAGTTTCACCTTTACTAATTCCACCCTGGAAAACAAGCACTTCATTAAAATCATTAAAAGCCCCAAATTACCATGACATTAATGCCTATGATAAGTGTATGTAAACCTCTGGCCACAGCTGTACAATGAAATGAAATGGGTAACGATAGTAAAGCTCGATGTCATCCAGTGTATAAACAATATATTCTGCCTTGGTAGCTTTCAATTCAAGGTTCAGATTTTAGTGAGCTGAAGTGTAACGCTCATTGTTAAAGTTATGAGCTGACACTTATGCTGTTTCACCATAAAACAAATACTTAAATTCTTGAATACTAATAGGCTTACGTCTCTCTGGCAAAATTACCCATCATTTGCTAATGTTCATTATTTCTATTTAAAATTTTTACCTTCTAATTTTTATTTTTGTCTTGCATTTTAAGGTAGAGTTGTTTCATGCCGCCTGTCCTCTCAGAAGCAATTTAAAAGAATTTAAAATAAATCGACCTACAGTCATGATGGATAGTCTTAAAATCAATAAGCCTTTTTATAAAAGAGACTAATTTGCACAGTGTTAAGCATGGGCTTAAGTGAGAAGTTCCCTTTTTTTAAGGAGAGGAAACTTTTTTTTTAATGGGAGGAAAAAGAGATTTGGTGAAAAGGATGGAAATGGGTGTGGTGAGCGCGTACTTCAAGAAGTGCGAGGAACATAGGGGGGTATATGAAGAGTGGAGTAAGATTCACGCGGGTGGATTACATCTTAGGAATAAAAAAGAATGTCTGAAAGAATGTTGCACAGGCTCTGGGTGGTAGAAAAGAGTTGCCAGATGCTTGGGAAAGTACAGCTGAAGTGCTGAGGGAAACTGCCAAGAAGGGTTTGGTGTATTCCCTGGACAGAGGAAAGAGGACAAGAAGGCTTGGCAGAGGAATGAGGAAGTACAGAAACATATTTTTAAAAAAGTGAGATAGTCAGGGACATGAAGAAAGAAGACAGGAGTGCTGAAAGGTGTACGGCAAAGAGAAAGAGAGGCTGCAAAGAAAAATGCGTATACTATAGTAAGCTGTATGTGAGACTGGACACTAAAGAAGGAGAAAAGGACTTGTATCGATTGGCTAGGCAGAGATATCGAGCTGGAAAGGAACTGCAACAAGTTAGTGTGATGATGGAAATATGCTAACGGGTAAAGAGACTGTGTTGAAAAGACTGAAGGAATACTTTGGCAAGCTCATTAATGTAGAAAATGAGAGCGAGAGGCAGATAGATGAGGAAAGTAAACCAGGAAGTGCAGATTAGTAAGAAGTGATGTGTAGAGCTCTAGTAAATACAGAGAGCTAAAGGTGATGAGCCATGCCATGAAGATATTGGGAAGAGTTTTTGAAGCTAAGTTAAGAAGAGAGAAGCAACATGGAATGCATGTGTGTGAATGGGGAGACAGGTGGAAAGGTGAACATGCAAGGAGTAGAGATAGTGAGGGCAGATGAGTTAAATGCCTGGGGACAACCATCCAAATCAATGGACAGTACACAATTTAGATGAAGAAGAGAAGCATGCAGGGTGGAGTAGATGAAGACTACTGTCAGGGGCAATTTGTGACAGAAAGCCAGAGTGAAAGGGAAGGTTTACAAGTGGAGAGACCTGCTAGGATGTATGGTGTGGCACTGACAAAAAAGACAAGAGGCTGAGCTGGAGGTGGCAGAGTTGAAGATGTTAAGGCTTTCATTGGGGGTGACCAGGATGGACAAGATTAGAAATGAGTACATCAGAGGCACAGCTCAGGCTGAGCATTTTGGATACAAAATAAGAGAGGCAAGGCTGTGATGATTTGGACATGTGCAGAGGGGGAAGAGTGGATATTTTTGGCATAAAATATTGAATATGCCAGGCAGGGGGGGGAAAGAGGAAGACCACAGAGAAGATTCATGGATGTAGTGAAGGAGGACATGCAGAGAGTTGGTGTGACAGATGATGATGTTAGAGATAGGGTGCAAGGCAGATGATCTGTTGTAGCAACACCTAGAGGGAGCAGCCAAAAGAAGAACGCAAGAGGAAACTTTTAAACACAGCCTAAAATTTGTCAAAAGGAATGAGAACACACTGATATCTAACAAAAAATGATGAAGTGATAGCTATGATTTCTAGAAAGAAGTCAGAGTTTTGAAAACTATGAATGGTGTTTAATGTCAAGTGTGTACAGAATGAGTAGCTTAGAGCGGGCAACATGCAGTAGAATGGAATAAGGATGGTTGAGAAGTCTGCAGTCTCCAACTTCTCAAACTTTAGTGATAATAAGGCATGGAGCATAGAAAGCAGAACACTTACAACTTTGTTTCCAAAGAATATGGGACAGTGTGTAAAATATAAATGAAGGGAATGCAATAATTCAAATACAAGCCATATATTTAATTGAGAATGCACAAAGACAACATATCAAGTGATAAAACACATTTTTTTTAAATGCATGCTCATTTGCTCATAAAATATCAGATTAAACATTTCACAATTAATTAGGCTAATTAGTAACATGATTGAGTATAAAAAGAGTGTCACAGTAAGATGCAGTCATTCAGCAGTGGTGATGGGGGGGGGGGGTCACAGCTCTGTGAAAGACTGCATGGTCTTTCAATAATTGAGAGACTTAATCATCGACGGGTGCATAATATGTCTGAAAGACTCAGAGAATCTGGTGAAGTCTTTGTATGCAGGGAACAAGGCCAAAATCTCATACTGAATGCCTGTGGTTTGGGGGCCTTCCCCAATCCCAAGAGGAAAACAGAGACAAACAAAGACATGAGCTTTTGTGAATTTTTGAGATCGCTATTTCATCTGTGTAGATGTACAGTTTGAAACCAGCAGGGTGGTATCGCCTTTCTTTAATTATTTAAAATTTATATTGATGACTTTTGGCAACCCCAAGTGCCAAAAAAAGGCCTTTTGAGGCCTCGCTTCAAAAGCAAGTCCATCACATGGACTCTCATGTTACATGTAAAATGCCCAAGTTTACAGCATTGAATAACTTTTTTTTTTTTTAATTCAAAAGCATTTTATTGTCATCCCACAACAAAATATGCTGATAAAAAGCTCAACAGCACTGTGGACAAACTAGGCCCAAGGGTTTGCATTATATGCTTCCAGTTCATTTGCACAGCTTGGAGTATACGTTCTTATACGTTTTCAACAGCTCCTCGTCCTTATTGCTTGGTTTACGTTTCGTTGTTGTCATCAGTTTGATCACCTGCAGCAGCAGGAAGGAGAAACTAGGCTCAAACACACCAATTAACTTCATCACTTCTTGGAGGTTCAGTCCTGCCATCGGGCCACTAGCCACACCAGGAGATCCTGCTGACTCAGCAGCATCTGGTTCATTCAGCTCTTTCTGCTCCTCCTGCAGCTCTTTCTGAATCAGCTGGAAAGCATGGCGGGTTTCTGTCATGATCTCTATTGCTCCAGTCAAGCTTCTCAGCTTAGCTGTGCTGCTGTTCTGACCTGCCATCATAAACTCAGCATTGAATAACATATTTACAAAAAACATATTTAAAAAACATCAAAAAACAACAAACAAACAAAACCATATTTACAAATGGATACAAAGTACAGTTTTGGCTTTAATAACTTTAATAACTAATCCAATTGCTAGCAAGCATCATTAAAACATGGTAACCACGTGCTCCTTAAAACCAGCATAGCAGCAGACAGAACACTAACTCAGACCTTCAAAATGTGGATTTCAAACCCAGTGGATAATGTCACAGTGGCTGCTTCCACCTTTTATACTTTCTGTGAGTGTGACATGATCTGTTGTTGGGTGTTTTCACTTGAACCTCCTCATGTACGTAGATGATTTAATGGTATTTCCTCTTATTATGTTAGCCTTCAATTGTCTTTAAGACAAAAAGACACATTGGACCACATTGGACCAACACATGTCATGTAAACAGTTTTCTTAAAAGTGATCTAGTGAGAGCCTTAGGTTTTTTATTCCTGTTTTTCTTTGGTCTGGTACTGCTCTTAAGGTGCATAATGAGATTAAATATTTAGGACATTACATAAGCAGTACTCTTTCAGATGGTAAGGACAGCTATAGCGCAGCCAAATATGTTGGCTCATAAATTTAGCTGGTGAACTGTGATTGTGAAATACTCTCTTTTTAAAGCTTTTCATACCCTCCTGTTTATGGCCCATCTGTGGCTTTGCTACAAAAAAGCATCTGCACAAACTCTCCGTGTCTTATGACGGTATGAGGCTGTTTCTGAAAACCCCTATAAGCTGCAATGCAAGCCAGATGTTTCCTTATGGTTGTGTACCCACCTGCTCTGCTGTAAATGTTATATAGATATATATACATATATGTATATATGTATATATAGATATATATGTTGAGTTACTTCTTCTGTCTTTTGGCTTTAGGTAGCCCTGAACTGAAGGCAGGTTCAGATGCTTTTGTGCATCTGTAAATGCTCGATTGTTCCTGAATTTATTATTTTATCCTCTTTTCTTGAGTTTCTGGTCTATATTTTTATATTCTATTCTCATTTATTATTATGTATTTTTTTAAAATAAATCCCAGTACACACTTTGTCCTTATTAAGTGAAAGCAACTAATTAAATGCTAATCCCGTCACCTCCAGAAAGTTTTTGTTTTGGTTTTGTTTTTTTAACCTTGGTATCTTGCAGTCCCCGATGATTTAAGTCTGTACCTTGCTGCCATGTTTCCCCTACTTAGCCCCTCTTTACTCTGTGCTTCTGTTCTCTCTTTTTGTGTTCTCTCCTCTTCTGTGTCAGAGAGTATAAACTGCAGGGGCTCTGACACACCTGGAACCCGTGCACGGCACTCTTCAAAAACACATTTCCAAACAAACATCACCTCGGCCTTTTCTTTATCTCATCTGAGTTGTGGCATTCAACATGTACCACAAATAAAGCCACGCAGACACACATCCGCATGCACACCTTGAACCCCACTAAACCTCAATCTGCTTCACCTCATTCAGCGCACGTCCTTTTCCTCCTCCTCTGTCCTCTCCTGCCCCCCCCCCTTCTCTCCCTGCTCTCGACTGATCAGGGGTCAGCCTGCAGTGTCTCCATTAGTCACGTCTCATTTCTTCTCGGCCCCACCGACTCTGATCTGGGGTCAGGGACTGCCCGGCAGCCATTTCCCCTCCCTACCGGCGCACGGGTGTTCTGGCTGACCCTACCTCTTATCTCTGTTAAGTCAGACACTTGCTGGCGGTGGTCCTCTCACTGCCTATCAGCCTCTCTACTCTTCCTCATGCTGCCTGCACATACACATAAGCAAGTGTACTGACACACACACACACACAGATGCAAATGCATGCACGGGAAAAAAGCACACGTCTCATTTAAACTTAGCAGGAGAAACTGGTGATTCTTGGCAGCACAAGATGTACAGAGCAGTGCATATTAACACAGGCAGTGTATAGCAAGTTCCTGAAAGCTTTTCAATTTGCTGATAAACACAGGTGCCTCTGCTCTGATTTGTGTGTAAAAGCTTATTAAAACCCTCACAGCCAGGACATTTGGTAATAACTAATTGGGAAGGAAGAGTTCATTAATATTAATAAGCTGTGAGGATAGACTGCGTACCAGCCATGAGGTCATCTTAACAAAGCTAAATGCCCCTTACATGCTCGCAGTGACAATATTAATATGATGCTCTTAAATAGGTAATGTTTACTTTACTATTGTAATTGATTTGCAAATTAGTGCTAAACACAAAATACAAGTGACACTATTGGGCATATCATCAGTTCTGGAGGTATACAATTAGCAAAACAATATAAGGCATACAGTCCCATTAGCCATTTGAATTTTTTTTGGTGGCTCAGCCTGGGAGAAGTGCTATGAAGAGTGTGGGGCTTAAGAGCAGAAATGTTAGAGCTTTGTGAGATGAAACGCAAAGAGTTTCCAGAGCTATCAGATATCTATTATATATATTTATTGCCTAATTGTAACATATACTCTTACCAGTAGAAGTTTTATAAAGAGGTAAAATTTATGTTGAGCAGAATTGAGTTCAGCATACAGGCGCGGCCCTCCACAACAGTCCCAGTTTCTCATGTGGTCGCTTGGGGAAATTAATTGCCTATCCATGATGTAAAGAGTCCATCCATGAGCTGCGAGTGAAACAAACAGTATTATTCATACTTCTGTCCTATTCACAAAATACTTTATCACGAAACTTTTTTGAGGTCCTGCAAAAGCTTTTAATTTAAGCCCATGTGCTTCTGTTTTAATCTTGATACAGCAGCATCCATCAGGATGTTGTAAAGATGGGTGAGCAATAGCCAGCAAAATCTGTCTTTAATTCATAATTTAGCGGTTATGTTTGGCTGTAACCATGCCAAAACTGTACAGGCATGAAGTCATGTTATCAGCTGCACTACATATAAACACAACAACAGCAATAACAGCATCAGAGCATCATAACTGTTAATGGAGACAACCTTTGGCTCCTCTTCTAGCTACCTCTGTTACTCTTATTCCTTAATTATTAATGGCCCTGACAACCACCCAGTCCCTAATATTTATTTATATTCTTTCATATACATTTTTAGAGGCTGGAGAATTCCAGCCAAAATATGAAATAGTAGAATAGCTCAACAAAATAAAATGATATAGCTCAATAAGGTAAAACACACACACACACACACACATAAAATAGAAATCCATGTAAAAATCTAAATATAATAAGATGACTAATTCAAATCTGAAAATTGAAACAAAACAATTACAGGTATCATATTATGATGTATGAAACCATCTTTCTGTCTGTTGACAGCAACAATAATGACACAAGACAATTTTCTTGGTAAGTAATATAGACACAATCCAGTATTTAAACTTTGGGCCACAGAAATGTTCACTGACTCACAACAGTGAGTTAAAGTTCCTGTTCATTTAAAATGGCCTGAAGCCGGGCACACTCACACTGTGATCCGGAAAGTGTGAGTGAAGTTTAGTCTCCATGAACGACATTATACCACACTCACAATTTTCCAAGTTTGTCCATCCTTTTTGTCCCAAGACCTCACATTCCCTATGATGCAAAAATTAAATCCAGCTGGGTTCACAAAATACCTTTTGTAAATATACATTTGTACATCAAAACTGGGCAGACATGTGATTATGAGCTGCTCACAGCTGAACTGTGGTAAATGGTGTATTCACTACGCCAATAATAATGCTATTTGGCTGTCAGTGCATGCTGCTAACACTGTAAGACAACAAAGAGGGTGCCATGAGGCAGAAGGTTCCTGCAGATGTGATAAATTAATCAGCAGAAAATTACACAGACATTAAAACCACTGATAGATGAAGTGAATAACATTGATCCTCTCCTTATAATGCAGTGTGCCGCTGGGAAACCCTGGGAGTTTTTATTCACGTGGATGCTACTCTGACACATACCACCCACCTAAAGCTCACTGCAAAATAAAGAAAATGTTCAAATAAGCACTTATTAATTACAAATGAAATTGAATTTAAAATATTCTCTGGTGCTGGCTTCTGATGTAGGAATACCTAGATATTTACACATGGACAGCCATAACCAGAGGCATTGTTCTCAGGCTGTCTTTCTGTTCGGCCATCTTATTCTGGTCAAGGCAACGTCTCTTGAAAACGCCAAAGGATTTTCTCTCTTTCAAAGTTCAGTGAGACCCCCACAAAATGTGAACACATAATTTCAAACGCCTGACAGGAAAGAAAAAGCTCAACTTCACTGTGACGTACATAACGCTGTAATGTTCTGTGAAAAGATTATTCTCTGCAGGATAAGTCTGGAAAACAGGGGGATACTGTGGTCATATTTCACATTTGGCCAACTTCTAAATGGCTTCAGAGCCTTCACGACATATTTTAAAGAAGTCTACACAGAAACAGATGTAACTGCACCTTGACTGATTGGGCGAGGTGGTAATTTGGAGTTGAAAGGTTAGATCATTCAATGATTTTAGATTTTTGATAATCTTTCACACTATTTATCAAACCAATACGCAGGTGGAAGCTCTTCAAATGTGCACGTTTTCTGCTCTACTACTTTAAAGTTTTGATTGTATCCTGTATAAGACAAGCCCCTTCTCAACATATAGCAGACTATCAAATCAAACAGCAATCAATTGGCTACTCAGTAATATCACTCCTCTGCCATATTTTGCTTCTTCTCCAGACTAAATCTCTGAGCTGGACTTCCACTGAGCCAAATGGGGTCACTGTCTTATAAACAGCTTGTTGCTCTCCAGTGTGCGGCTGCTGGGTGTTATGAGTGGCTGTGTATGTGTGAACTTGCTATCCTCAACTTCCTGCTTTCCTCTATCCACCCCTCTTACTCGTCCTACCGGCCCTGAACTGGCTGACCTGCTGAAGAGGAAACAAAGTTGTAGGAGTCTTAGTTTTGTTGCTGCAAATAAACCCACCTACGCATCCCAATCACAGTCTGTCACGCAGAGAAATTGAATGTATCTTTTACTGCGACCATGTTTGCCATTTTAAGCATTTACGTTATGTTGCTAGGCACCTGTTGGCTCACACAGCAACACATATACAAATCTGTACTTGAGTGACACCCGGCTGAATTGCTCACCCTGATTGGCAATTTGGAAGTCTATCAACAAATCTTGTCTTCCTGTCACATGCATTTCAGAGTATTTTTGATGCCATGTAATGTCTCCTCATCACACTTTGTCTTCTTCAAATGATTTGTTGTCTATGCGTCTCATTTGTTCTACCTTAATTACAATAATATTTAATCAACCACCGCTCCAAATAGCAATTTCAGCACGGCCGAGATGTTTTCCTCGGCTGGTTAATTTTCTGTAAGTTTCTATCCTGCCTTGAAACTTGTGTTGGAGCGGGTTTTGTGCGGTGTTGCTCAGTTGCTCACCGAGTGTGCCCTATGGGGCAAAACAAAGCTGAATCTATAAACGCATCTGAAGCAAACGCAGCGTGCTTTAAGTTTCCTGATTTCAATCGATACCTCAACCTTGGTTCATTTTAATCATTCATGGTCTAATCTTGAATGTAATGGTGGCTTCAGGGCGTGATACGCTGAGCAGCTTGTCTATAAATGATGGCACGGCATTTGCCATAGGCTGCTGAATGACAGGGAATCAATATGGAGGGCCTCTTTTCAAATGCAAAAAAGGATATTTACCTGTATCACTTTAAATTAATGAGAATGTAAGCACTTGAAATTCAATTCCAAAGATATCTCGTCTGTCTGCTATAATTAAGCCTGTGCTATTGACCGCTTGCATCAGCCTGCTGTCATGTTCTCCTTCTATTCCCTTTTCAAATTTTTTTCTGTTCCTTCATTGAGCATTAGGCTGCAGCCCCTCCGCACTGTACAGACTGTACAGGAGTGAGATTACACTGGGGCCCTGTGCTGTGCAGATCAGTACATGTGAGCCAAAGATACCCAATGTGAAACTGCAACCTTGGAATAATCCTATAACTATTCCCTCATCAGCTATCCTCTGCTGTAATGTATAGTGCATGTGGAGGGAAATATGAAAGACTTCCTATGCATTATGGAACAAAGTCGGTTGCTATTGTGAATTCGGCACAGTAGACCTGCAGTGTGTGTGTGTGTGTGTGTGTGTGTGTGTGTGTGTGTGTGTGCCTGCCCAGTGTCTCCTTTCGGGATATGTGCTATGTTTTTGTCTGAGACTAGAAAATGGGTTAACAAAAACACTTTTCAGACCAGTGTGTCATCAGCAATACTCACCAGCTCCTCTCTGTAATTAGTCTCTGGATGGGTTCACACTACCAGAGAAGAGAAATAGAGTGAACTTGAAGGAAAGTAGGGTATCATAATAATAACCATAACATGTCTGACATTATGCCCAAATCTGTCGGATTTTATACAACTGTCTGGATGTGCCAGCAAATTTCAATTGTTTTACAAGCCCGGTAAAAAAACCAAACAAACAAACAAACAAAAAAAACATTTCAGACACTGTTCCCAACAAAGGTTTGGTAGACTTTTAATACCAAGAGCATAGTCATTCATGTTGGTAATAGACTCCTCAAAAAAATTAAAGGAATACTTTTTAATCAGAGTTTAGCATCAAGTCAATTAAACTCGTGAGATTTTGATCTGGCCAGTTAAGTAGCAGAGGGGGCTGTTAATCAGTTTCAGCTGCTTTGGTGTTAATGAAATTAACAGCAGGTGCACTAGCGGGGCAACAATTAGACAACCCCCAAAACAAGAATAGTTTTACAGGTGGAGGCCACTGACATTTTCCCCTCCTCATCTTTTCTGAATGTTTTTCCACTAGTCTTGCATTTGGCTAGGGTCAGTGTCTCTACTGGGAGCACGAGGTGATACCTGGACCCTACAGATGTTGCATAGGTAGTTCAATTCCTCTGGGAGGGCACATCAATATGTGCTATTGCCAGAAGGTTGCTGTCTCCCCCAGCACAGTCTCAAGAGTGTGGAGGAGATTCCAGGAGACAGGCATAGAGCTGGACAGGGCCTTAGAAAGTCCTAAACCCATCCTTTGTGCACTTCCAGAGTCTTACAAAATGACCTCCAGCAGGCCATTGATGTGAACAGAGTTCAGCTGCTCGCCAGGAGACTGGATCCAGAGCCCAGGCCATGCATTGAGGTGAGCCAGACTATATCTAGCCGGTATCTCTAAACCTTACGCATTGGCTTAGGCTCTTTCTCCACCAGAGAGGTGACACTCTATGTCCCAATAGCCAGTCTTCACAGGGCCTCCGCTCTTGGCCACCGCACGACGCACATTGCACCTGATCTCTACGATGCCTTCTGTAGGTGGTGGGTCTACAGGAGGGAGGGCCCATGTCTCCTCTTTGGGCTGTGCCCAGCCGGGCACCCCAGGCTAATGCCCGGCCACCAGATGCTCTCCCTTGAGCTCCCTCCCCATGCCTGGCTTCAGGGTGGGGCCCGGTAACTCCCAGGCAGGGTAAACAATTCCCTTGGTTATTCTTCCATAGGGTCTTTGGAATCACTCTTTGTCTGGCCCCCTTTTTTTTTCACTTTCATTTTCAGGGTATCTTTGAAGTCAGCCCTCTATGGGTTGTTTCATTTCCATCAAATGATGTGTCATACTTTTCATTCCTAACACATTACCCAGTCCACAGAGTTCTGACGTGTTTTAAAGTGTTCCTTTAAATTTTTTGAGCAGTATTTTAAGTCTTCAACATTTCCTTTGCTAAACATCATGCAATAAAAGTCTGTGGATCCCTGAGCATTTAGAATGTCTTTCTAAGTGCCCCAGAATGGATTATTTTTAAAGTTTACATTATGGATGGGTCAACAAAATGCCCAGCTTTAACATTCCTGGATTTTTCCTATATCAAACCACCGTCTTTTTTAAAAGGCATGGCGGTGTTCTCTAAATACTAACCACATGTTTAATACTATCACCATGGCAACGAAGCACATGAGAAAAGAAATCTTTACAAGCTACACCACAATGTTTGAAAAACTAATTTTAGCCTAAAAAACATCCTTTCTTTAAATGTTTCAGTTAAATATTATTATATTAAATAGTAATAGACTATTATTGGTTATGATTACATACTAAGACTTTGGTCATACAGTACCATGAAAAGGTATTTGTCCCCCGTGGTGTAAAACCTGGTTACAGTAGGATAAATATGTTAGTATAAATGAACCAACATTCATTCACACAAAGCACAGGCCGAGGAGCAGGAGTAGCAGCAATCTTCCACTCCTACTTATTCATCAACCAAAGATCCTGAAAGACTATTAATTGATTTGAAAGCCTGACTCTTAGCCTTGTTCAGCCTAATTGGAAAACTAACAAAAAAAAAAAAAAGTTTTATTAGTTGTTATTCATGATCCACCTGGCCATTACTCAGAGTTTCCGTCTGATTTCTCAGATGTTTTATCTGATGTAGTGTTCAGTTCAGATAAAATAATTATAGTGGATTTTTTAACATCCATGTAGATGCTGAAAATGACAGCCCCAACACTGCATTTAATCTATTATGAGACTCATTTGGCTTCTCTCACATGTAAATGAGCCCACCCACCACTTTAATCACACTCTAGATCTTGTTCTGACATACAGCATGGAAACGGAAGATTTAGCAGTATTCCCTGAAAACCCTCTTATCTCTGATAATTTCATAATAACATTCAAATTTACAATAACGGATAATGCAGCAGTGGGGAATACGTTTCATCACAGTAGTGGTCTTTCTGAAAGTGCTGTAACTAAGTTTAGGGATATAATTCCTCCACTGTTATCTTCAATACCCTGTGCCAATATGCCAATACAATGCAGAGCAGCTACCTAAACTTTTCTACCACAGAGGTTGATTATCTCTTTAATAGTATTACATCCTCACTGCATACACCTCAAAACACTGTGACTCCTCTGAAAAAGAAAGCCTTAAATCAGGAGATAGCCTGTAAGCTGGAGTGGAAATGGTGTCTTGCTAATTTGGAAGATTTCTTTTAGCCCAGAGAAATAATTTGCTGCTCTATTTAAAAAGAAAAAAAAGACCTCCCTAAAGCTGTCCTAGCTTTAGGGAGGTTTTTTTTTTAGTACAATCCCAGGTTTCTTTTTAAGCGCTGTAGGTAGGTTTACAAAGCGTCAGAGCTCTGTTGAGCTGAGTATTCCTGTAACTTGACCTAGTAATGGCTTCATGAATTTCTTCACAAATAAAAGTTTAACCATTAGAGAAAAAAAAGATCATAACTATCTCAAAGACATATCTTTATGTACAGCTACTTTCAATTATACTGATATTTATTTAGACTCTTTCTCTCCATTTGATCTTTCTGAGTTAACTTTAATACTTACTTCCTCCAAACCATCAATGTGTCTATTAGACTCCATTCCTACAAGACTGCTAAAAGAAGACCTACCATTAATTAATGCTTTGATCTTAAATATTATCGTACTAATGTACCACAGGCTTTTAAGGTTGCAGTATTTAAACCATTACTTAACATGCCATCACTTTACCCAGCTGTCTTAGCAACTTGTCCCTGACCTGGATTTGGCGCTCCACCCTTTTCCGGCTGAGGATCATGACCTTAGATTTAGAAGTGCTAATTGTCATACCTGCTGCCTCACACTTGGCTACAAACTGCTCCAGTGTGAGCTGGAGGCCACTACCTGATAAAACCAATGGGACCACATCATCGGCAAAAAAGCAGAGCTGAGATTCTAAGGGTTTCAAGGTGGAAGCCTTCCACCAATAAGCTATGCCTAGAAATCTGTCCATATAAATTATGAAAATAATCTGTGACAAAAGGCAGCAAAGAAACACCCACCAAAAACAATTCCTAAACCCTAACCCACAAAACACATGTAGACTGGATGGGCAAGGTCCTACGTATATTCAAATACCCTTGAGAGGATATTTTAGGATAAGAGCTGGTCCAGTGTTCCACAACCAAGATGAAAACTGCATTGTTCCGAGGTTAACAGATGAACTCTTTTTTCCAGGAGGAGGAGTGTGATCCCCCCAGTAGCTGGTGCACACCCACCAATCCCCCTTCTTGACGATGTTGACCACCACCCTAGTTCGCCAATCTAGCGCCGCCACCCCAGATCTCCATGCGACGGTGCAGAGGTGTGCCAACCAAGATAACCCTACCACATCGAGAGGCTTCAGGGCAAATCTCATCCAAATCCACTCCAGGGCACCAGCCACCATCAAGCTGTTTAACTACCTCAGTGACCTCACCCCTGAGTGGTGGGATAGTCATCTCGCTTGTCCCTAGACTCTGCTTCCCTAACAGAAAGTGTGTCAGTGGGATTAAAGAGGTCCTCGAAGTATTCCTTTCACCGCCTGACTATATTATCATTTGAAGTCAGCAGCGGCCCACCCACCCTATACATCGTGTGAGTAGAGCACTGCTTTTCCCTCCCGTGTTGCTTGACAGTTTGCCAAAATTGCTTCAAGGCAGTCCAAAGGTCCGAGCTGCGTTCCGCTTAGCCTGCCAGTACCCATCAGCTACCGCTGAAGTCCCACAGGCCAACCAAGCCTGACAGGACTCCTTCTTCAGCTCGACTCCCTTCAATTCCGGTGTCCACCATCTGGTTTGGGGATTACTACCAGAGTACAAATGAAGCAAATCTTGGAACACAAATGACTGAGCTACATACAGTATATGAGTTAACTTCAAGAATAAAACAAAGTCAACTGAAAGATGGTCCAAAAAACAAACTCTTGTAGAAAAAAACAGCGAGACACATACAGAGGAACAAAGAAAGCACACACAAGAAATGACACAAAGGAAGAGAAAACTAGGGATGACAATAGAGACCTTGGATAATTACAAAAAACACCTTCACAGTGTTAACAAAGGTAGGAGCCTTTCAGAAATTTTCCACAAAGTTAAAAGCAGCTGCTGTGTATTGCTGTGTAGGTATTGCTGTATGCTTACTCGTCGGAACTCCCTCTGGCCCAAAATGTAAAAAAACCTCCAAACCAGAAACAATCCCTAATGAGAAGCAATGAATGCACACAAGATGCACTGTGTACAGACATCCTGTTTGATTCCCTATTTATTTGTTTCTCTCATGATGGGATGGCTAATCATTCACCTCACTGTGAGGTCTCAAAGGACCAATGAGTCAAACAGTTTAATCTAAAAACAAATTCATAGATGTTCTTTTGACAAAAATGTTTCTTTTTGTAGCACAATAAGCAGTATTTTAGCCAATTATCAGTTATTGAAATAAAGTAAGACTAAAAATCAATTGACTAACATGAGAGACAGGAAGCTAGAGCTCAAAGTTGCTGTTACCAATTCATCATCAGCTCCAATAGGAAGCGCTGTATGAGGAAAAAACTGACAGAGCGAGATGAAGGACAATATCAAGAACATCACAAGTTCACATATTCAATTCAGCGCCTCATGACATTAGGGTGCAAATAGATTAGAGCACGCTCTAGTTAGCCTGATCCCACCATCAAAGAGATTTGTCTGTAAATGAATATACCTTAATATGGTTTATTAAATTATGACTGCATCCTGCTAGGATTCGACAGTGGCCGTTACACAGCTCCAGGGAATACGGAACTTGTATAGGTCAAATTGTAAATTAAGCAAATACATTCTTACAGCTATAATGATGCAATTTTTATTTCCCTTGTAGCACATAAAAGGGAGAAATTAGATGCGTTGTGAAGACATCTAGGACATTGCCAAGTACCTATTTTCACTCCCCGACACAAGGCGTTGAGCAATTACAAAGATGTTTATCACTTACCGTTTATCACTATAATTTTTTTTTCTGCTCTGGTTGGCACTTCCATAATCACATAAAGTCAAGGCCTATCAGTATTCACCCTTCAGAGCAGCTCTTATTTCAGGCAGACAGAAATGATGGCATGCAGCTATTGTAAAGGCCAGGGCTAGAGAAACTTCAGCAATCAAACTGTCAACCCTCCCATTTCTGTCTCAGGATATGTAATAGTGACACATTTGATTTTTACCATTGATATTCTGGATGCACATAAGGTTAGACTATGCACACCTCTGTAGCATTAGTAAACACCATGTACAGCTCATGCCTTTCTTTTCTCCACAGAATAAATTACAGATTTTCAGAGTGAAAGTTGTAGCTGTTTGCTGACAACACTGATTTAGCCTGAACTCCACCTGTTCAATCAGTTGTTGATTAGCAACTTATTTAACTGCAGATGTAGCACCCATGCTAGAGGTTCACATAGCAGAAAGTAGGAAAAGCAGGTCATAGAGTTAACTGGACATTAAACACACAGCCTGATGTGTATGGTGAAATCAAATAAACAGTTATACGCACATACAGTTTTGGGAATTCAAATGTGGAAAGAATCAGTCCTGTATTTAACAAACCATGTGGCAAGGCCTATTTAAACACCAAATTGTTACCATAATGCTCCCATGTGAAGGACAGGTTTTGGTTTGGGATGAAGTACTGCAGGAAATGAGACCTTGACCTGGGAGATGAATTGTGACGATTCCGTGATGACTCCTGGCCCTTGTTTTCAATCTTTTCTTCATGTGTTTCTGGCCCTTGGTGAGCAGGGCAGGGTTCATCAGTGCCAACACCTGGGTCCTGTGTTCCCAGACTATAAATTTGCACTCGCTTCTTCCCTACCGCTGCACACCAACCTGCTTGCCATCGTGCCCTGTGGTACACTTGCTTTTCTTTCTGTTCTTTTTTTTTTGTTACTTACCACATTTACAACACTTACGTACACCTCCACACACGCACACCCTACACCACTGATCCTATGTATCTGCACACCTCATTAGTTTCTAATTCAGTTGTTTAAATTTGTTTAATAAATTATTATTTATATTGGCAAAGGGTGGTTCCAGGTTGTGACGAATTGTAAAAGTGCAAAGACAACAAATCAAACAGTCCTGGGTTATAGGTTGATTGATTTTGAGTTTTGGTTCTAGTTTTGATTTAATATTTTGTCTAGTGACTCTGAGTATTTGGGATATTTGTAGCATTTTTGGTTCCACTTTGAATTTATCATCCTGGTGATGATTTTCAGTATCATGATCTTTATGTTTTAATTCATCTCTTTAATGTTCATCATGGTATTAGTCTGCCTAGAGTGTCCCTGTCTGTTCCTCCTCTGTCTCATTTCTGTGTCAATGCTTTGGTCCCTCTGTTCCTGACATCTTGTTAAGCATTAAGCATCTATGTCAGTGTCCTGCATCAGTTTTAATCCCATCCCTGTCTTCCTCCAAAATCCCTGATTGTTTTGATTGGGGTGCATACTGGTCATGTCTCCAGTCCATCACAGGGCAGAGTCAGCTGTATCGTAGCCTTAGAACTGTAAGCAGAATGCATTCTTTTTATTGACTCAATGTTATAAAGCCTAAGCAACTAATTGTTCACTGGTTAGGGGCTTTATGGGGCTAATTTGGTCAAAAGGCTGAATGAGAAATTCATTTTGAATTAAAGTCAGTGACAGTCAACTTCACCTCCCTCTTCGGCTGTAAATGAGTTTATATTTACTGGTTTCACTGGAACACTTGAAGAAACTTTTCATCACAATTCAGTAAACAACTGAATTTACATAGACAGGCTGTCCAGGTACAACCACTTATGGGAAATGAATAAGAGAGTTGAAAATACACAGTATTTTCAGTGTTTACAGCAGGATGATAGAACCATTACAAAATAAATAAATTCAGATGTGAATTTGTCTGTGTCACATTTGCTAGAAATTTCGCTGTGGTTGGACAATGTGGCACGCTGAGGGACAGCAGAGACCCGGAGGGCAGAGCACAGTTCCAACACACCGGCCAACAGCGTGAAACTGCAGCACGGCCCTGTCAATTTTCCATGTGTTTTAATCCAGAAACATTTAGAGAAGCTTATTAAAGAAAAAGAGCAAACATATATGAACACAAAGCGAGTTTTGGACACTTACAATCCACAGACAAAAGCCGTTATTTCACTTAAAACAGCAAAGTTCCTTCCAGAAATTTGCTTTGGAGATGTTTTGTGGGGAATTCCTCCCCTTACACTGCTGCTGTGAGGAAATCTGCATGTTGTATGTGTTTTAGCAGCTTTCAATAATGATGCGACAATATTGAGAATCAAATGCTAATCAGCATTTTATCAGTGATTGCAGCTTGCCAGCAGCAGTAGTGCAGGCAAAATGAAGGACATTCTTCATCCTCTTCCAACAAACTATTGTCACTGATGACAGACTACATAATTCAAAGTGTGAATCTTTTGCCAAAATGTGTCTGCAGCAGCATTCTAATGCAATGGTAGTGACACAGCACTCTCTACACTGGCACAGCATAAGTCAAGTGTAAGCACAACAATAGCGTTTCCATAAGTAAAATTATAACTGCTGAACACTTCAGTTTAACAGCAAGTAAAGTAACTTAACCTTGTAACTTTTCAGGAGACCGCACAATATTGCAACTCCTCATGTCTCTTCATAGCCTAGCTGTACTTGTTGGTGTGTTTATACAATTTTCTTGCACACTTTACAAAGTATTGCATTTTGTTGGAGGTTGTTAAAGTAAATCGTCATCTGTGGCTTACACGCTGCTGGTCTGTTGTGCTAGGGAAAGTAAATGCATGGTATCCCTCTATCAGATATAATCTATCTATCTATCTATCTATCTATCTATCTATATACAGTGTATCACAAAAGTGAGTACACCCCTCACATTTCTGCAGATATTTAAGTATATCTTTTCATGGGACAAAACTGACAAAATGACACTTTGACACAATGAAAAGTAGTCTGTGTGCAGCTTATATAACAGTGTAAATTTATTCTTCCCTCAAAATAACTCAATATACAGCCATTAATGTCTAAACCAGCAGCAACAAAAGTGAGTACACCCCTAAGAGACTACACCCGTAAATGACCAAATTGAGCACTGCTTGTCATTTCCCCTCCAAAATGTCATGTGACTCGTTAGTGTTACTAGGTCTCAGGTGTGCATAGGGAGCAGGTGTGTTCAGTTTTGTAGTACAGCTCTCACACTCTCTCATACTGGTCACTGAAAGTTCCAACATGGCACCTCATGGCAAAGAACTCTGTGAGGATCTTAAAAGATGAATTGTTGCGCTACATGAAGATGGCCAAGGCTACAAGAAGATTGCCAACACCCTGAAACTGAGCTGCGGCACAGTGGCCAAGATCACCCAGCGTTTTAAAAGAGCAGGGTCCACTCAGAACAGACCTCGCGTTGGTCGTCCAAAGAAGCTGAGTGCACGTGCTCAGCGTCACATCCAAATGCTGTCTCTGAAAGATAGACGCAGGAGTGCTGTCAGCATTGCTGCAGAGGTTGAAGAGGTGGGGGGTCAGCCTGTCAGTGCTCAGACCATACGCTGCACACTACATCAAACTGGTCTGCATGGCTGTCACCCCAGAAGGAAGCCTCTTCTGAAGTCTGTACACAAGAAAGCCCGCAAACAGTTTGCTGAAGACATGTCAACAAAGGACATGGATCACTGGAAACATGTCCTATGGTCTGATGAGACCAAGATTCATTTGTTTGGTTCAGATGGTCTCGAGCATGTGTGGCGGCGATCAGGTGGAGGAGTACAAAGATAAGTGTGTCATGCCTACAGTCAAGCATGATGGTGGGAATGCCATGGTCTGGGGCTGCATGAGTGCAGCAGGTGTTGGGGAGTTACATTTCACTGAGGGACACATGAACTCCAGTATGTACTGTGAAATAATGAAGCAGAGCATGATCCCCTCCCTCCGGAAACTGGGTCGCAGGGCAGTGTTCCAGCATGATAATGACCCCAAACACACCTCTAAGACAACCACTGCTTTATTGAAGAGGCTGAGGGTAAAGGTGATGGACTGGCCAAGCATGTCTCCAGACCTAAACCCAATAGAACATCGTTATGTGTGTGTGTATATATATATATATATATATATATATATATATATATATATATATATATATATATATATATATATATATATATATATTAGGGGTCAGTTTAGAGTCCACCACAGTCAGGATGAATCACCAGTGACGCCTCTAAAGATATATGATAACATTGTTTTACATAAAAAACTACGATTACCTTTACTACACAATGTTGGATCTAAGGGGAATACTGAGAGTAGGTTTAAATAGCAACAGCTGTTTACTCAAAACTGACAAGACTATGGGTACACTGCAGCCCCAGGTTCTTATTTTCTCTCTGGGGGATGAAAACAAAACAAAACATTCCACAAACGTGAACACCAATAATTAGAAGCTTAATTAGCTAGACCTCTCAACACATGTTAAACCTATCAGCAAAGCAATGAACACAGAACTTAACATGGCTTCCTCCAGCAAGCTCAAACGCATAATGACAATAAATGTTCCCTTTCCTCCCGCCTCTCTCTGAAACCAACACCACCTTTGGAAAGTGCATAAATAATAGTTATTAGCCACTGTAGGCTAACTGAGCATTTTCCTCCTTGGGAAAAATCTGTAATTACTAAGGTATTTTGTGAGAGCAGTGTGCGCAGTGGGAATTCATTGACACATTGACATATTTTTTTTCAAAAGATTTGCATGTGCACATGGGTAAACCTGTCATCAACGGACATTTGAAAAGGCATGCAAATGCCTATAAACAGATCTCTGTCTGTATTCATAGGAAAGAAGACATCAATTCCTTGTTTCCTCTTTTAATGTTCCGCCCATGTACTGAAACAACAACTACAATGCCCGTAAAAAGTTGCAGAATGGGAATGCCTGGCTACAGACGACCTCTCGTCGTTGCTTCTAATTCTGTTAGTGCGCTCAGAAATTCTAATTCTCTGCTCCCCATTAGTCTTAGCAACGTAACGAATCCAGAATCCTTCCTCTCTTCTTTAAAACACATTTGAAGCAAGTCTGTGAGCTGGAAATGGACCAAAGACACTCATCTGCCAGGCTTTAGTTCCACTAATAAAGTGACATTTTAAATGCCCAAATGATGTAGCATGTACATAGAAGAGTAAACCCAATCTTTGATTATGTAAATAATGAGGCAGTCAATTCAAGAGTTTGGAATGACTGATGTGCTGCAAAATAACTGAACAGATCATGAGTTTCCCATTTTGCATTCATGGTAATCACTTGTTTTTCAGGAGTCGGTGCACCAGACCGAATCATTTCTGTCTTTTTGTGTAACATCGACAACATAGCTGAAAGAAGGAAAGAAACTTTTACTAACTCTTTGTTTGGCCCTCCAGGTCTGGCTATACAAGGTGTAGGTATTACAGTGGAGATCCACTTTTATGGCTCATTTTCTATTTGGATGTAACTAAATTACATAAAGAAAATAATTTAAAAATCAGATTATTATAACAGGATTAAGATGCCCAAGAATAAGAGACGTTTCCTTTTCCAGAGGTATTCCTAAAGTGTGCCTAAACGAGGTTTTAATTCGATTAACCACCCCTTTTTTGTGTGTCTTCTGAGTCCTTCCACTCATCTGTCCCATTTTTCATCTGCATTGTTATGGCTGTCCTCAACTCAGTCAGAATACGTCTGCTGCTTTTAATTACAGCATCTGTGTTGACAGGAAACAAGAAAGGATGTTATTAATGTCTGGTCTAAAGTGGGGTAGATCCCAGGGCACAAATATTTCTCCTGTGTCTGTGTGTGTGTGTGTGTGTGTGTGTGTGTTTGTGTGTTAATTAACGTACAGTAGCAGCAATGCAATGCGTCACATTGTGGCAGTAAAGTGACACAGGTGTTTGAATGAGCCTTTCTCTAAAGCTCCTGTTTACTGTACTTTCGTGCAACCTTTAGAGTTAATGAGTGTGAAGAAGCAGACGAACCATTTTTTATTTCTTTTATAAATGCGTTCAAAATACCCATCTCTGGTTAGTTTTAGATCGATCTGGAAAGAGAGCTCGCGAACGCCAACAGGAACAGACGGAGGTGCTCTGACTGCTCGGTTTGTGGGTGCTGACCCGTTATCTCTTCAGGAGATACTGTGAGAGTTGACTAAACAGGAGGGGCATTTGGATGTGGATGTTTCTGCTGAGACTGATTATGGGGTAGGTTAATGCATATAATGCACAGACTGTATAGCATATGGGTCTGAATGGTGAAGCCAGTGCACCAGTGTCTTAAACATGCATTCTTTGGCCACCAGGGGGCAGTTTCTGTGGCTGCGAAACAAAGAAGTCTAACTTCATAACCCTATAACTTGCTTTTTTTTTTTATGACCACAGTTAAACACTTTCCTGGTGAGTTTGTGATATCAGTCACTAGTTTTAAGTCATTTTTAACACACAATGATATTCATTTAGTAAAATATTGTCCAGTTTAGAGCGAAGAAGATGATAAAGCTGGGTGGAGTTTACCGTGTCATTAGTGAGCCACTATATGAGTGTATTGTCCGTGCGTTTGTGTTGCAATGACTACAATGCTTGGCCTTTAAAATGTGTCCACAGACCGTCTTTCTGTACTGAAACAGCTGTGACAACAAAGTGGTAACAGCTGAAGTGAACAAAATTACATTAACAATTACAGTAGGTCACTATTTTGTGTTGATTAGAGCTTGTTTTCTTTTTTTCTTGCAGATTCTCTTTATAGTTTGTTACTGATGAAGTCTCTCCCTGACATATAAGACTAGTGAGATGTCAGATTATATTAGTCCTCCTCCCAAAGGATACATGCTGATGGGTAGCTATGCTTAAAAACTGCAGCCTGCCACATTGCATAAACTAGCATGAATGCAAAAAAAAAAAAAACCCAAAAAAACCAACCAACAAACCAAATAAGCAAGTATAACAACGTTTATAATAATAATAATAAAAGCTATTGTTACTGTGTAGAAGTGAAAAGTCGTAGAATTCAAAGATTTCAGTTCAAAACATCATTTTATGGATTTTTACAGTAGTTTTCTTTTTTGTTTGCTCGCTCTACTTGTCTATGGTGCCTTGTTCAACACATGCAGGTTCATCACATGCCATTAGATTAACCGGGGTGGCTGTGGCTCAGGAAGTAGTGCAGATCATCTACTAATCAGAAGGTTGGCGGTTCAATTCCTCACTGCTCCAGTCTGTGTGCCAAAGTGTCCTTGGGCAAGATACTGAACCCCAAGTTGTTCTCCGATGCAATAATTTTTCAGACTTGTTAAAAAAGATAGATACTTGTTGGTTAAATGATATACAGTATGTTCTTGTTTAAAGCCAAGAGACCGTATCATTTGAGGCTCTAGAGAGTCCTGCTGAGCTTAACAGTGCACTTAATGTACCAAAGAAATTCCTGCAGTGAGTTCAGTTTAGTAACCTTTAGTGACCTTATTGGCCTTCTAAGTAATTTATTTTCTGCCAAGACCACTTTATTCAAAATGGGATTGTTAATCCACCTGCATTACTTCATATCTGGTGGTATGGCTTTGCTTCTGGGACCTTCCCATTTGTACATGGGAAGCCTAAAGGTCAGGATAACAGCAGCCAGAGCCTCTCATAGAACAGAGGAGGGATCAGTGACAGCAAATATGACACTGATTGAGTCTGACACAGCATGAATAGCATGAAAGAAGGAGCTGGGGTGGACCTTGCAAAGCAATTTGCAGAGGCAGTAACAACTGTATGCAATCTTAAGCAGCTTAATTAGCACGTCCCGTATTTGATATGGTAATATGATGTGCAGAGGGGAATCGGCTGAGCCATCGTTGGATGTGGGCTGGCAATGAGATTGTCTCAACTACTGGGCTAGCTGAATGAACCTCCTGGGACATCCAGCTTTGAGGGTGAAAACCTGTTCCACCTACGGCTTCCCACTAGATGATGCTTCAGTGAATCATCCCTGATCTGATCCCAGATTGCTTCCAACACTTTATCCATGTGATGACATGTGCAACACTTGTGGTCCACTGATGAGAAAGGTTCAAACCTAAGGCGGCTTGATAATCCTTTCACCGGCTAAACTGTTTCTCTTATGCAGGCTGGGTGTAAAGTGGGTCCAGTATTGTGGGAAGTGGCACTTTTCATAATGTGAAACACGCACCAACTAGGGTGGATTTAACTGTTGCTGTAAGAAATAAAATTTCATTGTAACAAGTATCCTGATGTTATTTAGAAATGTTTCTTGCCCTATTTGAAGGTAAAGACAGGCCTGCTTCCTGCTATGTTACAGCAGTATATTTCTCTGCCTCCTTCTAATCATGATTCATCTGAACAAGCTTGTGAAGACCAAGTGATGTTCTCTACTATCTTCTAAGATAGCCGGGTCCTAATGCGAGTCCTCATAGACGCACATGTCAAAATGCCCAATCATGATCGTGATCTGTTAGCCTTTACCTTTGCTAGTTCAAAATGGTCCTCTCCACCTTTTTGTGGTGTTTGCACATTTTGGAGCATTTGAAATGGACTTCCTGTCCAAAAAGTTGGTGCTCCACCCTTGGTGAATGAAATGCAAGCAAATATGACCTACAGCACTGCTGTAGCAATCTCGAGCCACCCCACATTTCTTTATATTTTGCTAGGGAAAATGGAAAATAGGTGCAGTGATTCACTGAGATGTGCACACATACATGTAAATACAGTATGTATGCAAAAACAGAGTTTGTAAAATTCTAATGGGCTTTACATGACCGCCATATATTCTTCAGTTCAGGCTGAACTAAAATATTTTGTGGCATTTTACACCTCTGACCACCGTTTATCTGTTGTGAGTGTACTCAGCAAAGTGACTCCAGACTCTGCCCCGGAGTTTTTCTCTATTGTCTGGGCTGTAAGTCCACTGTTTACCTCAGCCGTCAATGCTGGATGAGAAGTGTCCACTTATATTTACTCTGGAAGAGGTTGCAAAACTTTGTAAAAGGAGTCCAATACAGGTTAATGAGTCAGTGAAGCTCACTTCTGAGCAGTGGCAGCGATACTGGGGTAGCGATACTCCTAAACTGTCCTGTCTGTTAGCTGCTTTTAGCCAGCATTGATGAGTAAGCATGTTCATAGATGCTTCCATGTGTTAGAGCCCTGACTTTAGTTCAGGAGATGAGCCTTGAGGTGAGGGGGAAGAGGATGACATTTTATTACAATGCTGGTAGTGTTGTCTCTTTCCTTTGTGTTTTTGCTTCTTTGGTGAAGGGGACCCCCTCTCAGATGATAAAACAAAGATATGATGCTTCATACACTGATCAAGCATAACATTATGACCGCTGACAGGTGAAGTGAATAACACTGATTATCACTTCATCAAGGCACCTGTTAGTAGGTGGGATATATCAGGATGCAAGTGAGCATTTTGTCCTAAAATTTGATGTGTTAGAAGCAGGAAAATAGGCGAATGCAAGGATTTGAGTGAGTCTGACAAAGAATCAAATTGTGATGGCTAGATGGCTGGGTCTGAGCATCTCCACAGCTGCAGCTCTTGTGAGGTGTTCCTTAATGGTCGTATCCATCAAAGTGGTCCGAGGAAGGAACAATGGTGAACAATCGACCCGATCATGGGTGGCCAAGGCTCATTGATGCACTTGGGGGCCCCGTGTGGTCCAATCCAACAGACAAGCTAACGTAGCTCAAATTGCCAAAAAAGTTAATGCTTGTTCTGATAGAAAGATGTCAGAATACACAGTGCATCACAGTTTGTTGTGTATGGGGCTACATAGCAGCAGACCAGTCAGGGTGCCCATGCTGACCTCTGTCACCTACCGAAAAACAATGGGAAGAAGGCAAGCTGGCGGAGGCGGTGTGATGCTTTGAGCAATGTTCTGCTGGGAAACCTCGGGTCCTAACATGCATGTGGATGTTACTTTGACACGCAACACCTACCTGATCTTGTTGCAGGCTATGTACACCCTTTAACGTAAACAGTATTCACTGATAGCTGTGGCCTCTTTCAGCAGAATAATGCGCCCTGCCACAAAGCAAAAATGGTTCAGGAATGGTTTGTGGAGCGCAGCAATGGGTTTGAGGTGTTGACTTGGCCTCCAAATTTCCCAGATGTCAATACAATCGAGCATCTGTGGGATGTGCTACACAAATCTGATCCATGGAGGCCCCACCTCACAACATACAGGACTTAAAGGATCTGTTGCTGACATCTTGGTGCAGATACCCCAGTACACCATCAGGGTCGAGTGGAGTCCATGCCTCGATGGGTCAGGGGTGTGTTGGCACCAACACAATATTAGGCAGGCGGTCGTAATGTTACGCCTGATTGGTGTTGTCAGAGTACGGCTGTGTGGCAGGCAGGGTTGAACTCAAATGCAAGATACGTGAGACAAACAAACTTAAACTCAAAATGCAGTTTTAATGCTGAATCTGCTTATAATGAAAAACACAAAATCCCAAAAACCAAGGTAGGCAAACAACCCACAATACAAAAACCTTAGCAATCAAATATAAATAAATACACAGCTGGCAGGAGACAAAGATGACAACGCAACAGAGAACTGAGCAAGACACAGACAATATATACACGGGAGGTAATGAGAGGAGAGTGGAAAGATCTGGGGAGAACAGAATTACACTAATGAGACAAAGAAAGCAAAACTAAACACAACACACACAGAGCAGGAGACTGGCAAAATAAAACAGGAAGTGTGAAAACGAGGACACAGAAACACAGACTTGACACCACACAGGGAAGCACAGAAGGAGTACAAACACACGGACACTCAGACAGATATAAGGGGCCATGAGGCCAGCAAGGAAACCTAAACTCCAAAGAACACAGAAATATAATACATGAAGAAATACAAAGGTGAGGAACGAAACTATAAACAACCTAAAAAAACAAACTGAAGGAAAACTTGAAGGTCCAAAACACAAAACGCTGGGTCAGACACCAGGATCATGACAGGTGCATCTTGACTCTGAAGGTGCAGGCACACATTTAAATGTCCCTCCACAGCACACAAACACCGACGAGTGAGGGATGTCCCTTCCACTCTATTCAAACACGATGGGGGAACATGGAGACTTCCACAAACTGGCGCCCGCTCCTCTGTATTTTTAACGGACTATGAATGCATCATCGTGCTGGAAGATGAGACGAGCGTGTCATTTGTTTATGCTTTCTCATTTTCACATAAAGTGAAATGAAAAGTTCAGCTAAAAGTGGTTGTTGTGAACAGAAATCCACGTGTGCTGCCTGGCTCATCATTCCACCAAAGTCATATGTCAACAATGACATTTTTTTAAAAAAGGGAATGAACATTAATAATTAGCAACCAAATTTAGGAACCGCTCTGGCTCCAATTTTTTTTTGTTTTACGGAGGAAAAAATTTTTGGTTGAAAATTCATGCAAATATCCCTAAAAAGCATCAGCGTTCAGATCCAATGTCTTTATATCCCCAGCTAACCACCATCCCCCTGCATTACACGGATCTTACCTCAGCCCTTTGTAGGAGCAAAAAAAAAATCTCTTTTTAGTCTCCTGCCTTTGTTAGAGCTTCACAGGTAAAACAGATTTTAAAGCGAATTCAATGCAGGTCCCCGAACACGGTCTTATTGCAGAAAAACGAGCAAGTGTTTCTACTGTTTCATTCTCCACTTCATTGTGTATCAGTCGTCAGTACAAACTTCCAATCATGCAAAAAAAAGAAGAAGAAGAAGAAGAAGAAACAAACTCCATTGTACTGTAATAACCCTGTGTGTGTGTGTGTGTGTTTGTGTTTTTTTCTGCCCTATGTCTTTCCCCTCTGTTGTCCCCCTCTCTTTTTGGTGGATGGCGCTTGTTTAGACTTTGTTATTGTTTCTTTATGTAACGCTGCTGAGCCAGAGAAAGAATGGGCCCTGCGAACACCACAACAATACTGTGATGGATGAGGGTGGCTGCTGTAATTATATGAGGACCAACAGGTAACGGTGCACAGAGACAGGGAGCGGTGGTCTGCCTGGGGATGATAGCGCAGATCTGCTCTGCTCTGTTTTGTTTCGTTTTGTTGTGTTGCGAGGCCGGCAGAGACTCAGATACTGGAGTGAAAACAAAACAAACAAACAAAAAAAAAAAAATCCACGCACACACCGGGACATGCCGAGCTGCTGCGAGCGCTTATACAAGCGGGCACGCACATTTGCTCACATGTATCAATGCTAAATTATAGCGCATATGTCTGTACTCTGCCTTACACCCCCATTGCAAAATTGTTTTTGATAAACAGCTCTGCCAATAAAACCAGTGAATTCACTGCGAGAGCTGAGGAAAAGGCACCACTTCAAGGTTTTCCCACTTGAGTGTATTACAGAATTATTGTCGCAGACGATAGCTAACAGAGACAGACAGATTGAGGTCGTTACACAAGAGAGGCAGATGAGAGGGAGAGAAAGAGAGAAGATGAAAAGGCATTGGGGCACATTCCTGCTGTTTCGATACCGCGTTTGGCTAAGAACAGGGATATAGAAGGAAGAGAGAGGAGAAAGAGTGTGGGACGTTCTTAAAAGTAAGACAAACTGCTGTAAAAGTGGTGGTTGGAGAAGAGAGACTAAAAATACCAACGAATAAGAGGACTCAGTGTGGATGTGCTGCAGTTGCATATGGGGGGGTTGTTGGACTGAGTGTAATAATAAAAGGAGCATCAAAGTGTATCCATGTCTATAGGAAGATCCAATTCTGCTTTGTATGTAAAGTCTGGTCTTAACTGCTGTGCTGATCATTGTTAAGATCAGTCTTTACAGGTAACACTACCTTAGTATTGCAGGTTCATGTCAATGCACTTGTGGCTATGACTGTTGCCTAGCAGCACATGTCGTTTTGCTTTTATGTAATTTTTTTTTGATTTGCAGCATTTAATGAGGATCAAAGTGAAAGAAAAGGCAATTCCACTCACAGTGAGCAGGAGAACACCCCTTTGAGCCCCGTATGGGGGACATGGCGGTGCAGTGGTTAGCACTGCCGTCTCCCTGCTGACACGCTGAGGAGTTTGCATGGTGTCCTTTTGCCTGCGTGGGTTTCCTCCCGGTACTCCGGCTTCCTCCCACGCTCCAAAGACATGCATTTTAGGTTAACTGGTGCTTATGAACTGGCCATGGATGTGAGGTAGATAAAGTGGAAAATAACAGCAAGTCTGTTGACATGTCTTCAGTGAGTTCAAATATATAGCTCATACAAAATCAGAACATCTAAATCAAATCTAAATCTTCTCATCTGAATGCAACATTTTCAGTGGGAGTAGCTGCACCTCTCTTGTGCCCTGTCCACTGCGTTGGATGGCTGACCCCAGGCATTTTTACTTGACCACCTTCACTACCTCTACTTCTTGCATCTTCACTGTTGTACCTGTCTCCCTCTCATTCACACACCTGTATTCTATCTTGCTTCTACTGCTTCTCATTCCTCTCCTCTCCACAGCACACCTCCACCTCTCCAGGCTCTCTTCCACCTGCTCCCTACTCTCACTGCAGGTCGCAGTGTTGTCTGAGAACATCATAGTCCACTGAGACTCCTTCCTGTGACCTCAGCTGTCAGCCTGTCCATCACCACTGCAAAAAGAAGGGGCTCAGAGCCGATTCCTGATGTAATCCCATAGTTGACATGCCTGTGGAGGTATGTTAACTATAACAGCTGCCTTTCTACTCTTCATCCCCTTCATGGCTGCCCTTACATCCTCCTTATCAATCCTCTGCACTTCCTGATTCAGAAACTGTCCTCATATGCTCTCCTCTCTCTCATTTTCCTCAGAAATGCCAGTGATACAGAATGTATACAGTATAATTAAAAGGCAGTGTTACCATTACATTTTCCACCACTAATAAGTGCACTAGGTTTGTGTGCAGCACCACTGCTCTCTCTGCCAAACTTTAAAAAACAAAACAAAAAAACCCCAGAAGAGATGGAAAATGCTCACCACAGATGCCAGATGTGAATTGTGACATCAAGCAGGCTTATAGCTCATATAATTTATGACCTCTCCTATATCCCGACCTCACATCCGCACTGGATCCCTGCTTTCTCCGACCCCAAAGTCATTGAACTTCAGTTCACTGTCATTTATTAGCCTATTCTTCTCTATGTGTGCGACTTTGCGGTCCCACAGAACAAGGTTGTCGCTCTGGTGCAGTGCAGTTCATCATCGTGAAGATGTACGTACGCTAATCTAAGTGCACCATGGCAAATGAGCTGATTATCCACACCATGTCTCTGGGTGGGGGTGCAGGGGTGGTGTGTGTCAGTGAGTGTGTGCATTATTGTGTGCTAGCCAGAGACAGAATAGGCAATGGGAACAGGTATATAAGGGGGTACGGACACCCCATATATCATTCTGTAGCAAGTATAAGCACTCTTCATCACCCCATCCTTCCCCTCCTTCCCCCAATCCACACCCAGCACCACCTCATACTGGAGAGCACCCCAGAGCCCCCCAAGTGCCTTGAATCACACACACACACACACACATATATATATATATATATATATATATATATATATATATATATATATATATATATATATATATATATATATGTATGAATGCACATACACACACCACAGCGACAACCCCTGGAGCTCGACCTACATTGTGCGTCCTCCTGCCTCACATCTGACTATTCATCACCACATGGCACTAGTCCCCTACTGGGAGGGAGGTGGGGTTGTTTTGTGGGGGAGAACGAGGTGCAGGAGGGGAAAAAGAGCACGGCATGCAGCATAGTGTAGGACAGAGTGTCCTTTTCACCTCCAGAACAATGGGACTTTAATCATTAGTGCTGTTTAGTAAAACTCTTAGAAAAACAGAAAGAGGGGCAAAAGGAGTTTGAGAGGATTTACATGCACAAAAAAAATAAAAATACACAAAGTAAAGGGTTAGTATAGCAAGCCGAAGTCCTGAGGAGACAAATTCTTAACCTATCACCTCTTCCCCTGCTGGTGTAATATCAGGTTTCTGCCATCAATCAAATAGCCACACTCTGGTAACCTGGTAATCTTCTAGACGCAACTGCTCCACCTTCTACCGAGATAAAGCACATGGTTCAGCACTGTCAAACCAAGTGCTTGGTCCGCGTGTTGATCCACCACGTTGCCCTCTAGTCATGGAATCTGGTACTGATATTCCAGGAAACATTTTCAATTTCCTAATGTTGTGAACCTGTTCACCCATGTGGCAATAAAACCTTCTGATTCTGATTCTGATTACTGACTTTAGTCATCTTCTGGCTTTTTTTTGGGTTCCTCAAGTGGTTTATTCATTGTTGCTCAGAGCACTTCATGTGGAGTTAAGTTCCCAGGACAGAGCATCTGAGTTTAGTTAGTGTCCAGAAAGTAATTTTTGTGCTGACATATGTACTTATATAACAAGACCTGAGAGATTAATTGGTCAAAAAGTGGAAGTAGTCTTTCTACTCAGCCACACCCCCAGAAAAATTTCCCAGTTTAGTAAAACTGTAATGACTGGAGTATTTTTAAGGAAGATGGAAAGACCAAACACTCCAAAAGCCCCACTGAGGAAAATCCAAACTTCGAAACTCGTAAAGCGGTGTGCATCTTAGACACATCGTTATTATCCCAGAGAAACCAGCTTTTGCCAGTGGAATAAAAATCAAGTACTACTGAGAAGTTTTTTTTTTGTTTGTTTGTTTGTTTGTTTGTTTTTTTTGGGGGGGGGGTAGATAAAGCAACTCTGTAGGACAATGACAGTCCAAACCAATCATTTTAGCTCTGTTTGTTGGGCATGGTGATTGCACTGGTCTTGACTGATTGCACTGATTGGAGTGTTTGAAGATGATGGAATGTGGTCAGATAAACATTTGCCAAGAAGGGAGCGGAGTTCTTCGATTAAAAATAAATAAATAAAGTTTCTGTGCAAATCAGTAATTTGTTCACTGTGTGAGAGGATCTCAGCAATTTCACTTAAAAAATGATGCACCGAGTGATTGTGAAGAGCAAAGATCATTGTTTTTTTATTCAAATGGGAAAGACAGTGATGAATGTGCTTCTGATCTTCAAAGAAGATCGTGGTGTGGAGATACCTTGTGAAAAAAACGTCCCTCAAAATTGTTAGTTTTCTTTGTCATCTGTCATCTCAGCCCAACCACCACAACAAATGCAGGGGAAAAAAAGCAAAGGCTGTGACAGTTCAGTCCTGCTGAGAATGTCATTAGCATCGTGGCTGCCCGGTAAGCTGTATGATCCATTGCTTGTTCTGTTGCCTTTTACAACTCCAGTTTGCAAAAATCTGGGATGCTTTGTAAAATGTAAATAAAAACAATGCGACGATTTGCAGCTATAACAGCATTAACCTTATTAGCTGCAGAGTGTTCCTCCAGGTGTTCCTCTTCAGTCCCGCTAACTTTCCCACCCTGCTGTTGCGCTCGTCCTAACTCTCTGAGCCACGTTAGTGCAGTAAAATTCAAAATGAGCTAATATTTTTCACGAAATAGTGAAATGTCTCAGTTTAAATAATTGATATGTTTTCTGTGTCCTATTGTGAATTAAATATGGGTTTTTGAGTTTTGCATATCATTGGATTCTGTTTTTATTTACATTTTATACGGTGTCCCAACGTTTTTGGACCTGGGGTTCTGTTTTGTAAAGTAGTCGGGTGTCTGTCCTCTACCTCAGGCTTACCATTCATAGCAGTCAAAATCAATACATTTAGCTACTCAGCATGGATCAGAGTGTCGGTATAGTGAAAAACCTGCATCAGTGCCCACCCTCAGAATTATCAACGTGCATGGAATCGTACTAAATGGGTGCGCGCTCCACATTGGAACACTGATTATTAAATTCTAAATTCATAGCATTTTGTTTAGTTTATTTTGTTACATGTGCAAGATTCTTTAATGTATCCCCACGCAGCAAATATGAGGTAAGATTACTCTAATTTGTATAACAGTTAGATTACACTGAAGTCTATGCCATCTATCTATGCCAGGATGTTGTCCTCAGCAGTCCTAAATGCCCTCCATTCCTCATGTGAAGGGTCCCAGCAACTGGTTCTTTTGTCTTTATTCAGGCTTCAAAATAGGTTTCTTTGATTGAGATGAAATAGACTTTTTTCTTTTTTAATGCCAGACACAATCTCTGTCTCCCAGTTTTCCCTCTGGATCTGGCAAGAAAAGGAGAGCATCGAAGATTTTAATTGCTCTCCTCTCATCCACATCTATCCCACCACATTCATCAGCATGTCTTCCCCTTCTTCAGAGAGGTGCTGGAGGGTGCTGGGGAGTAAGGCGATGGGATTTTATTTTATTATTTTGGGCTGATGGGGGATTCTCTCCTGGGAAGGGGCACATCTGGGATAGGGATGGTGATGGAGGATAAAGGGATGAGCCAGAGAGATTGGTGTTGTGTGTGTGTGTGTGTGTGTGTGTGTGTTGTATGAATCTGGATTTGCCATTTTTGTCTCATGAGGGCGGGGGGCGGGGGCTTCAGTGACTAGAGAGGGCCTCAAATCCTCAGGGTGTCTGTGATTGGGAAGGAATTGTGGAATTGGGACTTTGGGAGAATAAAGCAGAGTTGGTGGGGGGAGAAAAAGATGACACACTGGGAGATGGAAGGGCAGAGAAGGTGGAAGGGAAAGAATAAAAAGGGCAATTTAATTTTAAAAAAACTTTCAATTACAAAATCTACATATTTTCAGAGTTTTTGTTAGGAAGTTCTGTTTCTAGAAAATAGCAGGGCAGAAAAAAGTGACTCGCTGATCAAAACCATAATTTGAAATCATCACACCAAACCCGTCCTTTCACTTTTTTTTAAAGAGAGCGGAATCTGGCCACAACATGCTGACATATTTCTTTTAATAACAGCCTTCAATGCAACACAGGTAGCAGGTTTCATCAGTGAAAGGATGTTTTTTTTTTTTTTTTTTTAAATTTCCACAAAAATATATTAATTACCGTCAACTTTCAGGCTATGTAATGATACACAAGAATGTGGTTCTGTGTTTTGACAGTCAGACGGTCTTTGCTTGGCTTATCTGACCTTTGACCTCCCATGTTGAAACTCCTTAGCTGTCAGTCAGCACTGGTTGATTGATTTTGGTACTTATACTGTTTATCTGATTGATTTTGTGTTTCCAGTCTGCTTGTTAGCCAGCTATCTGAAGAGCAAACTGAAACATCACTGTCACTCTTGAGATTTGTATAGAAAATATTGAATGTAGTAGAAGAATATAACCCAGAACATAAACATGAGAGAGTAGAGATTCTACTAACAGACTGTATATAAACTACTTAAAAAAAAAGATTGACAGACTAGTAGCTTCCTGGTCTAAGAAATGTCTTCCCCTGCATTCTGTCTAATAGCCAGCAGGGGGCAACTTCTGAGGTTGCAAAAAGAAGGGAGTTTGTAAAGTTTATAAGAAAAAGATCGTTTACTCATAGGCAGTTTTCAAGGCACCTTACAAGCAATTAATATGAATCCTGACGATTCTGTACTTTCAGTCACACATTGTTCATTTTGGAAATTATAGTTTACTTACTGTAGGAGTCCCTCGAGATACTGATATTGATTATAGCCCTAATTTAGTAAAAAGCAAAAATGGATATTTTACAATATCACAGCCAGTACAGCCATGGTTAGGGGCTCACTTTCCAGCTTAATGCAGATCTTTTCCAGTAACTAGTCAGTAACTAGCACAGGGGTTGGCGTTGTTAATAGAAAAAGTTACTCTTTACTTAAAAAAAAGTAATGCAGTATGTTACTTTTGTGTTACTTGGTAACATGATCTGAAATGCACTGCCACATAAACAGTACAAACAGTATATACAGTATATACAGAACCACACACCAACACAAATCCCAAATGAGGACACGTGCAATCTTTCTTTGAGGGTTCACATATGAAACCAAAACTAATAACACAAAGCAGCTGAAAGCAATCGAAACAGCAATTCTGCTGTAGAAATGTGTACAGATAGAAATGAAGGTGGTTGTGCAGGTGCTTGCAGTTGTGTTGATTCTGAACTGCACGCAATTTGCACTCTACCCTCACGCTTTTTATGGACTGAGTCAGCCACATAAGTACAGTTAAACTGCTGTCAGTCAGTTTTCTTGAGTTGAGCCTCAATTCATAATCTCATTGCTGCGGTTTCTCTCCTGTCTGCTTTCCCAGTGTTTGAACTAATGCTAGCTCCTCCTTTAAAATGCACCACTGTGCCCCATGCCTTGACTCACAGAGGTGTGTGCAGTTGGCTGGCCTTACAGAGTCACTACAGTTTGGTGCACTGTTGGAGGAAAAACTGAGTCCTGCATATATGTCAGTGATTCTTACTGGCTGAGACTTCAGTGGTGTCAGGGTGAGTATCTGAACAAATGACCAGTGCTTTCATACAGTTACTGAAAATGTAGTCATATGCATAAGATTTTATCATTGTATTACCTTAAAGTTTTTGAACTGTGTGGGATGTACAGTATAAGGTACTTCATTCATTTATTTATTTTTTGCCTAAATTACTGGTCATGAGTAAAAGGGAGTATAGAGCAAAGAGGAGAAGAAAGGAGGAGGATTAAAAAACAGTGAAAGGCGGGGGAGAGCAACGAGGGGGAGAAAGCAGTGGGACTCCCAAAGGTGGCGTCCCGGATGCTGGGAGGCCTCAGAGGACCCTGGAATGATTGTCTGTGACCTTCCCGCTCTCCTTGCACTGTTCAAGGGCATAGACTGAGCGTCTGTGCTCTTAAGCTCTTCTGCATTGCTTTTTTCTTTTTAGCAGCATGCATTTGTTTGTCAGTTGAACTCAAGTGTGTGAGTCTGTAAGTAATCATAATTTACCACTGTTGAATTTAAGAGACACAAACCTTCTTTTAAAAAAAAAAAAAAAAAAAAGCAGCTCCTGTGCCCCGTTTCAAATAGATCTTCTTTATTTCAGTAAAAACCAACATCTCATGTAAATTTCAGCAGCTGTATCTAGAGGCAGATGACTCAGCCAATGAGGAGGGGCAGAGAAAAACACACATTAAAACACAAAGTGGAACAGAGGAGCTCCAGATTAGTCCTCATTATGCAGCATTAATCATCTTTAATCTGCTCTTAATCCAATATCTCTTACCTCACCCTATTAATGAGCCATACATCAAGCCTGGATTAAACTGCAGATTCCTTCCTTTCCAAGGAGAAAGGAAGGAAGGAGAAGGGCAGCAAGAAGGACAAGGTAGGAGACAAATCTGACAGAGCAGTATACAGCTGTAGTCACTGTCTGTTGACCCCTTTGACTGGCAGTGTGACTCTGTCACAGGAGGCTGTCTGAGCTTCACTGTGTTTGGTAAATGGATTATCCTTTCCTGGGAACTTCAGACTCTGAGGATCTATTTTAATTGTGCAAGTGCAACAGCTAAGCAGAAAGCAGGAGGTCTCAGGGAGACCTTGGCTCCAGGTGCACGTGTGGTTCATGTAGGTACAGCAGCGCAACATGAAATAAGTTCAGTGTGAAAACAGCTTAAAAACTGGATGCTTCTTGAGGAAATTGTTGTTATCTGAGTGGTTTTAATATGGTTTACAAACCCAATCATCACGGGATTTTTGAGTTGCTGTGTGCTTTCACCCGTTTCCTCCTCTCTTCCCACCTCTGCATTACCACTCTGCAGTGAGCACCAAAATTACCCAGGAAAAGCAAATTACAATTTCAGGAAAATAAGGTTGAAGGCCGTGCTTCTGTTGTTGATCCATGGTGCTATATACTCATATAATGTAAACAGCATTGGTCCCAGGACAGAACCCTGTGGAACCCTGTGATGAAGACTCCCCATTTATGCACAAATTGGAATCCATCAGATAGATTTAAACCACTGCAGGGCAATTTCTTTAATACCAATGGTGTGTTCTCATCTTTGTAGTAAAATACTGGGATCAGTGGGATTGAACACTGCACTGAGATCTAGCAGGACAAGTGCAGAGGTGAGTCCAATGTAAGAAGTCACAGGAAGATCATTTGTCACCTTCACTAGTGCTGTTTCTGTGCTGTCATGCACTCTGACTGAAACTCTTAAAATAAACCATTCCTCTCCAGATGATTGTGCAGCTGTGTTATGACTACACTTTAAAGAACTTTTGAAATAAAAAGAAAGCTAGAAATTGGTTAAAAACATGGCTGGATCAAGTGACGAATTTGTAATGTATGATATATACATTACTGCCACCTTAAAAGCCTGTGGTGTTTTAGCCCGTTAATAAAGATAAATGAAACATATTTAAAATGGAAGTGTTAATTAATAGTGAGACTTCTTTGAGCAGTGTTGTAGCAATGGGGTCTAAGAGACATGTTGATGGTTTAGATGAAGACATTACTGAAGTTAACTCAGAAAGATCAACAGGAGAGCAGGCGGTCTAAGTAAACAAACAGCAGTTATTAAAGTTGCTCGACTTAATGAAACTCTACATCTGTGGGAAGGCTGTGAATATTTTTCCCCCATTTAAACAAGAAAAAGCACAATAGTTCCACTTTGAGACCACAGCGGCAGTCACACCTGCGTACAGTAGACTGCAAATTTTAATGCTAGTTTATTTTTTTATAATGTACCTAGAAATGCAAATTAATACATGAATTCATACATGAATGTATGACCTGCTCCAATTAGGGTTTGTTAAATCTCCATGAAATGATGGAAATTACAGAACAATTAAATATTTGATTATCTCTGTTGTTTTTTTAGCTGTATCCTTTTTATAGCCATAAAATCTTGCTAAATTAGTGGAGACACAATAGCCTGCTGTAATACTAATTTCAGTCTGCATAGCAGGTCGGCACATCAGCAAACAATTACGCACAGGAAGAACAAGATTGTCTTGCTTCATCGATGCAGTTAGATGTGTTCCAAAGCCTCTTCTTAACAAACTGCGCACAATTTCACACGAGTTCAGAAACACACAGGGATAGGGCACAAAAAATAAAACTTTTCATAGAGTTAGTGAATGGCAGTTATTAAGTTGAACGTGCTCCTCTTCCTCACATAAGACAAAAGCTGCATAAGCACCATAGAATCGAATAGATGACTCTATCTGTTTGTCCTAATTTGTGAAGGATTTATTGCAAGCTAGCACTTGATGCTGTACGTAAAAGGTCAGCCTGGCAGGGGTCATGAAAAGAGAACAGAGAGAGCCAATCTAGGGAAGCTATTCCAGTTCCAATTAATCCTGCTGGACAGAAACTGGCTGAAGATCAGCAGAGGGTGCTTGTGAGATAACCCTCAGTGAATGAGCTAAAATGGCTAAAATAGTTTAAACTTTTCACAAATAGTCATCATTGTTATAGTAGTAGATAATATGTCCAAATCTGAATTAAAACAACACTCACAGTCACTGGACTCTTTATAAGATTCACCTTGCTTGTGCTGTGCTCGTCTTCAGGACTGCCTCAATTCTTTATGACGTAGATTCAGCAATGATGTGGAGTCACCCCATCTGCTTCCAGCAGAAGATGGGTACAATAGTCAGCAACAGCAGATAGGCTGTGGTCTTTAAATGATGCTCATCGGATACTAAGGGGCCCAAAAAGTGCAAACAAAATATCGCCCCCACATCATTACACCACCACCGCAACCCTGAAGCGTTGATACAAGGCAGGATGGATCCGTGCTTTCGTGCTGCTTGTGCCAAACTGTCAAGTTTGAAAACAGCTCTATTGATGCTGATGATAAACTGATTTATGTCCTCAGTGTTTCCTGTCTTATCCTCCTGTGTCACTTCCTCTGTTAAGTTTTTTTTCATGTGCCTGTATTTCCCCATTTCGTTATGGTTCTCCCCTGTGTCCTGTTACGCTGCTGCATCCACTTCTCTGATCTGCCCTCACATGTGTAGTACTGTCTTCTCCTCAGTCTTCGTTTTAGTGTTTGTTAACTTACTCTTGTGTGTTCCATGGTTACTCTAGATTCACTTTGCCTTTTCCTTTGTGTACTTTTTCTTTCAACAACCGTGTTTTAACTTCTGCTGGTTACCTCACCCTGCCTTTGGGTCCAATTTCTGCAGTTCATGACAAATTATACCTCCACCATCCAAACTTATTTCATCAGGGCTCATCAGGCCAGGCAACTTTTTTCCAATATTTTTTCATCCAAGTTTGGTAAGCCTGTGTTGAATCAGACCCTTGGTTTCCTGTTCTCAGCTGACAGAAGTGGCACGTGGTGTGGTCTTCTGCTGATGTAGCCCATCTGCTTCAGGTTCAGTTCAATTCAATTCAATTCTATTTTATTTATATAGCGCCAAATCACAACAAACAGTCGCCTCAAGGCGCTTTGTATTGTGGGTAAAGACCCTACAATAACACAGAGAAAACCCAACAGTCAAAACGACCCCCTATGAGCAAGCACTTGGCGACGGTGGGAAGGAAAAACTCCCTTTTAACAGGAAGAAACCTCCAGCAGAACCAGGCTCAGGGAGGGGCAGTCATCTGCTGCGACCGGTTGGGGCTGAGTGGAGAGAGACAGGACAAAAGACATGCTGTGGAAGAGAGCCAGAGATTAATAATAATGATTAAATACAGAGTGAAATATAAACAAGTAAATAAAGGTGAATGAGAAGAAACAGTGCATTATGGGACCCCCCCCCTCAGCAGCCTAGGCCTATAGCAGCATAACTAAGGGGTGGTTCAGGGTCGTCTGATCCAGCCCTAACTATAAGCTTGATCATAAAGGAAAGTTTTAAGCCTAATCTTGAAAATAGAGAGGGTGTCTGTCTCCCGAATCCAAGCTGGGAGCTGGTTCCACAGATGAGGGGCCTGAAAGCTGAAGGCTCTGCCTCCCATTCTACTTTTAAGTATCCTAGGAACCACAAGTAAGCCAGCAGTCTGAGAACGAAGTGCTCTATTGGGGTGATACGGTACTATGAGGTCTTTGGGATAAGATGGGGCCTGATTATTCCAGACCTTGTATGTTAGGAGAATGATTTTAAATTCTATTCTAGATTTAACAGGGAGCCAATGAAGAGAAGCCAATATGGGAGAAATATGCTCTCTCGTTCTAGTCCCTGTCAGTACTCTAGCTGCAGCATTTTGGATCAGCTGAAGGCTTTTCAGGGAGTGTTTAGGACAGCCTGATAATAATGAATTACAGTAGTCCAGCCTAGAAGTAATAAATGCATGGATTAACTTTTCAGCGTCAATCTGAGTAAGGATGTTTCTAATTTTATAAATATTGCGCAGATGTAAAAAAGCCGTCCTACATATCTGTTTAATATGTGCATTGAAGGACATATCCTGGTCAAAAATGAAGTGTTACTGGAGGCCAAAGTAATGCCATCCAGAGTAAGTATCTGGTTTGACACTGTGCTTCTAAGATTTGTGGGGCCGAGTACAAGAACTTCAGTTTTATCTGAATTTAGTAGCAGGAAATTAGAGGTCATCCAGGCCTTTATGTTGTTAAGACATTCCTGCAGTTTAACTAACTGATGTGTGTCATCTGGCTTCATGGATAGATAAAGCTGAGTATCATCTGCATAACAATGGAAATTGATGCAATGCTTTCTAATAATACTGCCTAAGGGAAGCATGTACAATGTAAATAAAATTGGACCAAGCACAGAACCCTGTGGAACTCCATAATTAACCTTAGTGTGTGAAGACGACTCCCCATTTACATGAACAAATTGGAGTCTATTTGATAAATATGATTCAAACCACTGCAGTGCAGTACCTTTAATACCTATGGCATGCTCTAATCTCTGTAATAAAATGTTATGATCAACAGTATTAAAAGCTGCACTGAGGTCCAACAGGACAAGCACAGAGACGAGTCCACTGTCAGAGGCTGTAAGAAGATCATTTGTAACCTTCACTAATGCTGTTTCTGTACTGTGATGAATTCTGAAACCTGACTGAAACTCTTCAAATAAACCGTTCCTCTGCAGATGATCAGTTAGCTGTGTTACAACTACTCTTTCAAGGATTTTGGAGAGAAAAGGAAGGTTGGAGATTGGCCTATAATTAGCTAAGACAGCTGGGTCAAGTGATGGCTTTTTAAGTAGCGGTTTAATTACTGCCACCTTGAAGGCCTGTGGTACATAGCCACCTAATAAAGACAGATTGATCATATTTAAGATTGAGGCATCAATAATTGGAAAGACTTCTTTGAACAGTCTAGTAGGAATGGGATCTAATAAACATGTTGATGGTTTGGAGGAAGTAACTATTGAAGTTAACTCCAAAAGATCAACTGGAGCCAAAGAGTCTAAACAAATACCAGCAGTGCTGAAAGCAGCCGAACATGAAGATAAATCTTGGAGATGGTTTTGAATAATTTTTCCTCTAATGTCTAAAATTTTATTTGTAAAGAAATCCATGAAGTCATTACTAGTTAAAGTGAAAGGAATACTCGGCTCTACAGAGCTCTGACTCTTTGTCAGCCTGGCTACAGTGCTGAAAAGAAACCTGGGGTTGTTCTTATTTTCTTCAATTAATGATGAATAGTAAGATGTCCTAGCTTTATGGAGGGCTCTTTTATAGAGCAACAAACTCTTTTTCCAGGCTAAATGAGTATCTTCTACTTTAGTGAGACGCCATTCCCTCTCCAGCTTACGGGTTATCTGCTTTAAGCTGCGCGTTTGTGAATTATACCACGGAGTCAGGCACTTCTGATTTGAGGCTTTCCTTTTCAGAGGAGCCACAGTATCCAAAGTCGTACGCAATGAGGATGTAAAACTATCGATGAGATAATTTACCACAGTGGGAGCAGAGTTTAGGTAGCTGCTCTGCACTGTGTTGGCACATGGCACTGAAGAGCATAATAATGAAGGAATTAGATCCTTAAACTTAGTTACAGCACTTTCAGAAAGACTTCTACTGTAATAAAACTTATTCCCCACTGCTGTGTAATCCATTAAAGTAAATGTAAATGTTACTAAGAAATGATCAGACAGGAGGGGGCTTTCAGGGAATACTGTTAGGTCTTCAGTTTCTATGCCATATGTCAGGACAAGATCCAGAGTATGATTAAAGTGGTGGGTGGGCTCCTTTACATTTTGACAGAAGCCAATTGAATCTAATAATAGATTAAAAGCAGTGTTGAGGCTGTCATTTTCAGCATCTACATGGATGTTGAAATCACCCACTATAATGATTTTATCTGAACTGAGCACTAAATCAGATAAAAAGTCTGAGAAATCAGACAGAAACTCTGAGTAAGGACCAGGTGGACGATAGATAATAACAAATAAAACAGGTTTTTGAATTTCCCAATTAGGGTGGGCAAGACCAAGAGTCAGGCTTTCAAAAGAATTAAAACTCTGTCTGGGTCTTTGATTAATCACTAAGCTGGAATTGAAGATTGCAGCTACGCCACCTCCTCGACCTGTGCTTCGAGCATTCTGACAGTTAGTGTGACTCGGGGGTGTTGATTCATTTAAACTAACATATTCATCCTGCTGTAACCAGGTTTCTGTAAGGCACAATAAATCAATATGTTGATCAATTATTAAATCATTTACTAATTAAATCATTTACTACTAGTCAGTGTATTGCTCTTCAGCATACCTTGGTTATAATAAGTGGTTATTTGAGTTACTGTTGCCTTCCTACTTACCTTGAAGCAGTCTGTCCATTCTCCTCTGATCTCTGGCACCAACAAGGCCCTTTTCCCCTGAGGAATGCCATCTAATGCCAACAACCATGCCATGTTTAGTGTCACAGTGCTCGGGATGCCTTGACCATGTCAACATGCCTAAATGCACTGAGTTGCTGCCACACCGCTGGCTAACAAGCAGTTGAACAAGACGCTTATTAGCTGTACCTTATAAAGTGGCCAGATAACTAATGATATACACAAAGTTCAAAGATTCTGCTAAATGCTCATTGTTCAGTTAAGGATTTATTACATTACACACCTTCATGATGGCACTCATTTCCATAACTGAATAAAGTGGCTTGAGGCACTGTAATGTCCCCCAACCCCTCACAGCAGGGCATTTTACAACAACAGAAACTGGTGAAAAATGGTGCTATGTGCTATATCGTCCCAGCCCCTTCCACTGAAAATGTAAAATTTCCACAAGAAAAAAAATTTAGCCCACAAAATTCACATCTTTGGGCTACAACTCCACAGGGCCCCATTCATTCTCGACTATCTCACGCGTACCTCCTATGAATCACAGTATCTCCACAATGGGATTGTGCAGTAACAGCAAAAATGCATTCTGTGTGTGTGTGTATGCCAGAGTTCTACAGCCTCACCGCTAAAGTTGCTACCTGTGTCTCCATAGGAACAGAGCCACAGCACAGTCACCTGGCTGCTCCTGCTCTGTTTCATGCACTTATAGTTCACGGGCAGAACAGATAACAGAATTGAAGAAGGTAAGCGGTGAGGCAAGGAAGAGTAGGATCAAAGCCGAGGAAGATGAAGAAATAGTTCAGTCATTCTGACAGCTCTACTCTCTGCCTATTCCTGCCTGTGTGTATGTGCTCTTGCTTACTAATAAGCCTTCTTTGAAAGACATGAAAAAATGTTTTGCTGTTTAAAAGTGTTGATTTATAGGATGGATCTGAACCTTGTGTAAACATAAAAAATAATAAACAGAACCGCTTCAGGATGATGAAGAATTTACAGGTTAGTGTGGTGAAGAAACACCACCAACATGAGTGCTTTGGACCACAACAAAGACAATTAAGAGTTCAGAGGAAAAAGATCAGCACTCGTATAGTAAAACAAAAATGTGGGTGCCTGGTTTGTTATCATTCAGTTACTCTGGACTCTCTTGTCAACACTAAGGACAGATTTTATGCCTTTCAAGCCTTTGAATCACTTCATGTTTGTCTACCTTGATATACAACAATTACAATTTTAAAGTGATTGTTACATAGAAATTGTGTATACATATATCTGACGATGTTCTTGTATTAATCAGATTGTTGGGATCATTTTAGGCTAAAGACTTGGATGAAGTTATGGTAAATGCTGGGGTTAGGAAAGTAATGGATAAAGTTAGGAGGCGGCAAAGAAAACACCATGGGTGATCCAGATTTATGACAAATGTGTGACATGTTAAAATCCTTTAACTGATGTTTAAACTCATAATGGCTCTTTGTAGTAGATAACGCCAATCTATCCTGATGATAAGTGGGCTGCTACTGGAGCAAGGATGTGACATAAGTGGACATGAGATGAGAATGGGGAAAGGGGTTAAATGAAGAGGATGTGGGACCTATGGCTCAGGGTTATAATAGTTTTGGATTTTACATTATACAGTAGTTTAGTTTTAGTTCATTTTTGATTTTTTTTCCCTCTAATTCAGTTAGTTTTAGTTAGTTTTCAGAGTGGTTTTGTTTATTTTTATTAGTTTTTATTTTTGGTTGAATGCTTAGTTTTAGTTTAGCTTCATTAGTTTCCGTATTACTTTCAGTATTTTCATACTTTGTCACGTTTAAGATTCAAGGCGCAACAGTGACTATTGTGTAATGAAAACTCGCCAAAAGATACAGTTTAAAGAATTGTATTTAACAACCAACTGCTCACAAGACAGCAGCACTACATGCTAAATGTGTGTAATATTAAGGACACACATGAACATTAACATGAAGAAACAAAGAAAATATGAACTCCAAAACTCAATAAATTCTACAATAAACTCCCAAAAAAAGTTCAGCGTCAGTGCAGTAGATTAACACCACCCACATGTGGTGTTTGACAAAAACAAACTCTTTGAAGGAGTCAAAGCTCAAATCCAGCTGCATCCTGATGTTCTCCACCTAAAGCTGCTTCTGTTTTGGAGCTAGCTTGGTTAGACACTCCTAATTAGACTTGCAGGGTCTTTGCGGCCTCTGTAAACAACCTACATACAGTAAGTGGCCGACCTCATGTCCGCATTTATGCTTGTGTAGCCGAATTATGTGTGTTAATTACCTTGTGGACACGTGCTGGTGTTTTTGGTCCTCGCTCTTTGTGTTCAGTTTTTTGGCTGCAAACATATTTGTCCCTGTTTTTTCACATTCTTCATTCCCTCACGTCCATTCTGATAGTTTCAGCATTCTCCCTCGAGGAATTTGCTGACATTTGTGAGTCTATTTTGATGCTTTGATTATTATTTCTGATTGTTATTCTCTGACTGATAAAGTAGCCAGAAACGCACAAGGACTGAACAGGTTAAACACAACGTTGTGGGCTGAATGGACCCAATGAGTTGTGACATTTCTCCAGGGGCGCACGTCAGGGTTACGTTGCAGGATGAGAGTGGTTTCTGTAGCCGTTGTACACTTCTCAGGTGGACTTTGATGTTGGTGTTTTTTTCCTGAGTGAGAAGTGTTCCGCACATTTCTTCATCATCCACAACAACACACTCGCTTCTATCTGTGCTATTGTAGTCAAAGGGACTTCATATGGGACTCTGCAGCTTTCTCTGCAGACCGTTGCCATTACTTTGAGGACCAGCGCAGTGAGTTGCCTGATGGCGCTCCCAGCTTAAACTCGGATAATGGAAAAAATTATTTCAAATCAATCCACAAGGGTTTTAAATAAAATGACAAAAAAGAAAATGAAGGTCAGTTAATCTATAATTTCAGTAAGTTTTGTAAACTCACAATACAGCTTTAGTTAGTTATCATTTTTTCCTTTTAATTATAGTTTTTATTTATTTCAGTTAGCGACAATGTTTTTTCAATTTCAGTTTTCGTTATTTCGTTCGTTTTCATTAACTATAATAACCCTGCTGTGGATTCTTTTAAACCCAACATCTAGACTAACATCAAAACAAGTAGTAGTGTTGCAGCATCCACAAGAAACCTCTGCTATCCCAGCTAGAGAGTGATGAGGTACAACATAAACGCTACGGCAAGATATCAGGTCATGCAGAAGATATCATCATCCCCACATTCCATGATTAGGTAGCAAGCCCCACGAACAACTGGTATGTTGAATTCAAGAGCAGCTGACCTGAAAGAGGAGATCATAGCTAAGCTAGAAACCCGAACTCTCCGTGCTCATGCTTAGTCAATACCTTTGGCAGCAGAAAGAAGAGGAACATGAACATTAAACATCACGAAAGGACAGTCCCCTGCATGGCATGTACCACCAGCAGATAGAAGAAGTAGTTGATATTGAAAGATCTGACCAGCGGCTGGACAAAGCTCAGCTAAAAGACAGCACAGGGGGACTAATCATGGCAGCACAGGAACAAATTCTTAGCACAAAATCAATAGAGTCTGCGGTCTATCACACCAGGCAAGACTACAGGTGTAGATTGTGCGGATGCCCCTGAGACAATCCAACACATAACAGCAGGGTACAAGATGCTAGCAGGCGGGGCATACATGGAACACCATAACCAAGTGGCTGGCATAGTATACAGGAACATCTGTGCTGAGTATGACCTGGAAGTACCGAGGTCAAAATGGCACATTCCCCCAAGGGTGGTTGAGAACAACAGAGCTAAGATCCTGTGGGACTTCCAGTTGCAGACAGATGAACTTGTGATGGCTGACCAACCGGACATCGTAGTGGTTAACAAGCAGAGGAAGAAGGCTGTAGTTATAGACGTTACAATACCAAGTGATGGCAACATCAGAAAAAAGGAACACGAAAAGCTTGATGAATACCAAGGGCTCATAGAGGAGCTAGAGAGGATGTAGAAGGTGAAAGTAACAGTGGTCCTCGTGGTAACTGGAACACACCCAAACTGGGAGAATGGCTCTAGTAGATTCCAGGAATAACACCTGAGATCTCTGTCAGGAAGTGTGCAGTCCTGGGAATAGCTAAGATACTGCACAGGACCCACAAGCTCCCAGGCCTCTGGTAGAGGACCCGAGCTTGGAGGATAAAACAAAGACCACCTACAGGGCGAGTGGCGAATTTATTATTATTTTTAATGTATATTTAACTAAATGCTTTGGTTACTTTTAGGTTTTGATATGAAAACCAACTTGGTATACAATAAAAACTGTGAATTTAAAAAAAAAAAAAATCATAATGACACTTGGTTTAAATGTGACCCCCCCAGGGCTTCAAAAAAGCGACAGTATTGAATGAGTTCAAAGTGAGCCCTGTCTAATTGTTGCTGTAACTCAGTCTAAGGCACTCTGAAGCTGTATCTAGGTTGGAAGATTAGCTGCCAGACAAATTATTGTAATACGTGGCAGGAACATTTCAGACAGAAAATAGTGATTTATTACTGAGTATGTGGTGAATTTGAACACGTATGCCATTAGCTGGGAGATGATCACATTTTAAAAAAGTTAATTTCCCACCCTGTATGCAAATTTTTAATTTCGGTGAGCTTATGACAATTCCTAGTGTCCCACCATGGGGTATTTGATGTTTTGAATGAGATCTTATGAACTGTTGTATTCATTACCATGAAATTTGGCACAAGCGGAGTCACTCTGTTAGAATTTCTACTCTACTTATCTACTCAGTGCTTATTAGAGTACACCCATACAGAGCAGCTAGCATGCTGAATTGACTTGTTTAGCCAGATCAGAATTTGGATGTGGAGTTTCACATGCAAGAAGTGTCCACATTTCCTTTTGACTTGAGTCATTTGTATTGGGGTTACAAATCCTGTCAGCCCTCTCAGGTAAATAATGGAGATTTCAGTCTTTATGAAAGGGAATTTTTTGTTCCTCTGGTGACGACAAAAACATTCTACAAAAAAGATTCTACAAAAATAAGAAAGTGAAGAAGTGAATATTAAGGGATGTGATTTTATTTTATTTTTTATTTTTTGCAGAGGAAACATTAAAATAGTAAAATATAGGGTTTGGGGAGGTTAATGACAGACTGACTGTGGCTCTCCTACCACGTCTCAAACAAAGTTTGGATGTTCACCCTTCGATCCTGTGGATGCAGTGGTTTTACCCACAAGTATTTGTTTCTCATGTCTGGCAACATTTCAGGTAAAGTTTGACAATGTCACAAGAAATATTGCTATAAGTGATATATGTTTTCTTTCCCCCTTTCTCTTTCTGGTTCTCTCTTTCTCTCTCCACTTTGTCTGCAATTTTCCATGTATCAGACATTTTTATTCTCTCCCACACACACCCTCGCTGTGTCATCCCTGGCAGTCTTAACTTGACTTTCATGCTTTGTAGTCCTCAGAAGGAGAATCGTTTCTTCACTGCAGCTCTCTAAATCAGATTATATGTAATATATAGCCAAAGGTTTGTGAGCACCTGAACATTACACCCATATATCATTGCTGAACATCATTCCATGGACATAAACATGCTGCTACAAAGCCCCTGCTCTTCTGTGAAGGCTTTGTATCAGATTTTGGAACCTGGTTGGAGTGATTTGCTCCCATTCAGCCACAAGAGCATTCACAAGGTCCAACACCGGTATTGGAGGATAAGGCCAGGCTTATTTGAATTCATCCCAAAGCTGCTGGATGGGGTTGAGATCAGGTGTCAAGGCAGGCTCCAGTCAAGCTAGTCAAGAATCATTCTTTACAGGTCATACTTTATGCATAGGGGCCAGTGAGTCATATAATTCAGGTATCCCACTGTGATTTAATTAAAGCTGCATCAGAAGAAATTTGTGTTTTAAATCCTGAGACCTGTTCTGCTTTCGGGAAACAGATGATACACCTCACATTAATCACACCAGCATGCTTTAACAAAATATGCTGTTTTACCCCAGAAACAAAGAAGAAAACTATGTGTGCAGACTGATAATTGTATTTTAGCATTTTAAATTTTAGCAGCTAATGCTAATTCTTGCTGCTTTATGTAAAAGGTGCTATATGTATTGTATTTTATTTTGAAAGTTCCATCACTCCTAACCAGCTGGCCACCCCTTCCTGTCTCATGTACCCCTACCTGCAATCTGGCCAGTTTACTGTTGTGGTCACTTTTAATGTCATTCAGCATCCTCAAACTCCACTGCCTTTCACAAACTGCAGCTAAGGATGGTTGGCTTTATTCTGCTAGGTTCTGTCTTAAATGCAGCCATTCCATCCCAACACCTTTAAGTCTTTAACACAGAATGAACTCTCTCAGGCAGCTTTCCTGTAATTTCTTTAAGGAGTCTTCAGGAATTGTTCCTCAGGCTTCTTCAAGGACGTTCAAAGCTCTTCTTTGATGTTGACTGCCTTTCGTTCCATCCTCTGTCAAGATGATCCCACTCTGCTTCAGTAATATTGAAGTTTGGGCTCTGGGGAGGCCAATCCATGATTGAGTGTTAAATTGTGCGTTTTTCTATCCAGGTGTGCTTTGACTGCACTTGCAGTATGTTTGCGATCATTGTTGTGCTGGAAAATGAGACCATTGCCAATCAGCCTTCGAGATGGTATTGGATGGTGGATAGTGGTGGATTTTATTTATATAGCGCCAAATCACAACAAACAATCGCCACTGAGACCACTTCTGATGAGACTTCAGCAAATAGCAGATGGATTGGCTGAAGGGTCAGACGCACCTCTCAGGTCCTGTGTCAGGCCTTTGCTGGATTTTCTCCCATTTCTTATGCCTCTTTCCACCAGTGCCTACTTGGCTCGACTCAACTCGACTTGAGTCTGCTCTGCACAGTTTCAGTCATTTTCCATTACACTTGAGTACCACCTCGATGTTGTTGGGATTGTTATAACACGGTGGCCCAAATGTCCCATGACGCCATTTATACGCGACACAAACACAACACAGCAATGGAGGATAATGAAGTGATGGTATATTTGTGCAGCCATTTCCCTCATTGCCAGATTTCAAAAACAGAGGTTTGATTCTCATAAAAGAGTTGCTCTCATGACTCCTCCGGTGATGTCACTCGCTCCTTGTACAATCAGTGGCATGCAGTCACATTCTCAGCTTGACTCAGCTCACTTAGTAGGCTGAGTAGGTACTAAAAAAGTACCTCATGGAAAGCCCTAAAAACTGAATTAAGTCGAGTCAAGTAGAGTTGAGCCAAGTAGATGCTATTGGAAAAGAGGCATTAGGTACATGACTTTCAGATACTGTTCATCTGCCATAGACAGTATTTTAAGCCTGCCACTTCTTCTTTTGTCCTCCACTCATCCAGCTTCAATTATAATTGGACTGAAATTTTAAATTGGTTCTTTGCTAAGCTGTCTATTATATGTAGACACAACAGTGGTTCATCCCTGGAGTTAGATGGTTTTTATGCTTGAATGATTCATAGGTCAATGTTAAGTGGTTTAACAATTAAAAAAAAATTCCTCTGAAAATGGTTAGATAAAAGGACTGGACTGAAACTAAGTGGAAAAGCGAATGTCCAAAGAAAACTTTGAAAGGCCTTCAGAAAGCCTGGAGACCTACTGCTCAAGGCCACTTTAAAGAAATATAAGAAAGTCTGGCTCCTTTGAAGCAAAATAGAAAGAAATGATGGGTGACTCAAGACTTTTGCATGCTAAAAACCAGAAACAAGCTTCAGACAATCTGCAATAGCTTAAGAAATTAATTTCTATGCCTCAACATGAGAACAAAAAAGTCTGCTTTTTTCAAAGTTTGCAATTAGAAGTCAAGTTTTAGAAACAGGCAGAAGACTATGAGTACTGGATGAATATAAACATCTAGTCATAATAAAAGACTAATGGTTGAAATTCAAAAAGCTAAATATTGAAAGTACACTGACCCATACAGCATTAGTCAGAATTCAGAAGAATGACACCTCTCTCCAGCTTTTAAGTACAATCTGTTGCCAGTCACGTCACGGTAAGAAGGTGCTGATTTGCTCTGGCCTTTTATCTGTATGCTGCAGCTTTAAGATTTCCTTTAGCTAAAAATAACGGGTCTCATTCAAATACTCAGCAGAACAAGCCAGATGGTTGGTTTTGCGTGCAAGTTTCATGTCTTTGGAGTGATTGGTCTCTGTCCTAGTTAAAAAAGGAATCAGTGTGAGCTTCTCCTTTTTAGTATTTTTGCCTTCTCTCTGTCTCCATATCATAATGCTGCTTTTCTCCTGAGCCCTATACATTTCAGCTGTGTTAGTGGTAGCTCTGGACGTGGGCGTTCAAGACAGAGTATTTGTGTCAGTGCAGAAATGTTAATCTGTGCATATCTGCTTGCTCACTACATATGCAGCACTCTGAGAGTGTGCTGAAGTCTAGCGAAAGCTTGAGTATGAGTGCAGAAGCACTCAGGGCACCACTGCAGGCATGTGTTGATACTGTGTACTATATGCTCCTAATCACAACCCCTCACTTGTTTCTTCCAACCTCTCTTAGTCTCGCTCTCTGCTTACCCCTCTCTGCTCTGATTTGGTCTTCTGCAGGCCGTGGTGACCAGCAGAGCAGAGAAATTGCCTGTTATCTGGGGGGTCGATTCTTCACGGGGTCCCGTAAATTGCTTTGTATTGACACCCTGTCAGACTCAGGATCCTTATGTTAACCCCTAGATCTGCCCTCAGGTGTGATGACTCTCCCCAACACCAACCAGCCAACCCCCTGCTACCCTTCTCCTTCTGGGGCATGCCTGGAATTAACTACAGAAATATCAAAAGCATCAGGGTTAACCGGTGTTTCCTGTGGGTCACCGTTTGGCTACTTCGCAGTGTGTCTGCAAACTTCCTCAACATAAATTTGAATTTTTTTTTAAAACAGTTTGAAATGAAGTAGAGTGAAGGCAGAGGAGAATTTAGTTGGACGTCCATAGTGTATGGCCCTTGACTGCTCCAGTACCTCTTCTTAATTTTGTAGAAGGCATTTCATAAAATCAATCACATTAGGACGACAGCTGGAGTTGCTAGCAGGGCGCTAAGAAACCACCAACCCTGTGATGGATGTGATTGTGAAACACTCATGTAGTAATGGAAAGGAGACGTTTCTGGTTCATTTTGGAGGTGCACATCATCGTTGATGGATCTCACATAGTTAGGCACTTGTATATCAAACACCATGGATATCATATTTTTTGCCAAGTTATTGTCATACCAAGTGCATTATGAGATAAAAAATAAATAAATAATCATCATCAGCTTCTGGTGTGACTGCCAAGTGTATTTGAGCGCAGTCTCAAGTGAGTGTGTTTACGTGTCCCAGGTTTTGTTCATTAATCTGATCACAATAAACAAATAAAGAAATAAATAAATAAAAGTGAGTTGCAGGAAGATGAGCTTCATTTTAAATGTGTATTTATGCAGATTTTGGTAAAATAAGTTGAGTTAAATTACATAAATTAAGCTGTTTCTTCTTTTTTTGTTGGATGGCTGTTTAAATGTTCACACACGTGAAAAGTTGAGCTGCTGGCCAGGAGACAGAATTCAGTGTAATAGTGCAATCATCTCCAAACCTTTCAAAGACAGATAGGGTGGCCAGTCCTAGGCAAACTGAAGGGATTAAAGGGCACCTTTAATAAATATAATGAAGCATTTTTTTTCAGGGAATGTTGGTGTTTCTTTCCTTTCTTCCTGGCAGTAGACCCAGGCAGTCGGAGTAAATTTCATGTGTGTGACACTTGTTGGCTTTGTGCTTTCATTGTTCCGTACCACAGGCCCCACTGATGCCATATGAGTTGGATAGCATTGAGTTCTGCATTGCCTGTCATATTAATTTCTTTGTTTTGTGTTCTGTTCACCATTCATCCTGAATTTCAATTGAAAACCTCGCTTTTTTAGTTTCTCTAACTTTTTTTTTCAATATTTCCGTATTATATATTATATACAAGATATTAAATATAGAGAAAAAATATGTTCTTGCTGATCAAAACACTGTACGCCAATTATAAATAAAATACTGTAGGAGAGCAGCAGTGTGCAGACCTCCATACAGAAATCAGTATGACAATGCTTGTTGCTATGATGGCCTCTGAAACTGATTTTTATAAATATCTAATCTGACATTTCTGTACCCTTAAATCAGACATGGACAAAATGTGGACCATCTCAATCCAGCCCCAAAGAAAGCAAAACTCTCTGGAAGGTTCTGGGGGAAAAAAAGAAAAACTGCACTAAACGATCTGTGGTTGTTGGCCTGGACTCAGCGTCCTGTAATCTGTCTCCTGGAGACTTGTCACTGCTGTTGTTGTTTGGGTGCCATGTGACAGATGTGGTGTTAGCATAGGTGGTCTGCAGCATTCAAAAACTGGGATTTTTTTTCCTTCCCAGTACTAGCTAGTATATTTAGTGATGGCTCAGTTGATCCCAAACCATCCCTTAGATATTCTGCTTTAGCCTGCTGGGGACCTCCCATAATGCAATAAGCACCTCTCCTCTTCTCTCCTCCCGTTCACTCCTCATGCATTTATATGCCAGTGTTGCATGGCTTCTCTCTCCCGTAGTTTGTGCTCTGTCCTCTCTTTCCTCTCTCCCTTTACCTTCCTGCAGGCATCTCTGGCTCCGGAGCTGTACTGTATGTTTCTGATCTGCAGTTTCTGGCCCCCACTATCTGCCAAGTGTTTATTGTCATATTGTTTGTTTTTCATTTCTCTTCTTTTCCTCTCTTCTCTTTCCACACACCCGAACTGGTCACAGCAGATGGCTGCCCTCCCTGAGCCTGGTTCTGCCGTAGGTTTTCTTTTACTGCCCCCCGTACCCAAGTGCTTGCGCATAGGAGATCACTGGATCATTTCTATTTAAACTCTATCTAATAATATTTTATTGTTTTAATATTGTGCATTCTTTTTGTACTGTTTCAGCATCTTTACCTTGTAATTTAAAGTGGACCAATTATACTTTTCCTTATTTTCTTTCAGATATTTACACTGTTACAATGCTCATATTAGATATTACCAAGTCTCAAATAGTGAGATAGTCAGTGCATGTCCAAGTATCCATTCTGAGTCAAAGGCTCAAGCTTCAAACTGCTCCAGATACACAGTTATGGGTAGTCTCTTCTACTCTTGACTCTGTATATCAGCAAGAGTAGATACACCTAATATGTTCATCTCAGGCAAACAACTCTGAGCACGAAAGCCTCGCCCAGTACCATTCAAACATTGTTTTTATAAGGAGCAGCCAAACAGATGGAAGTTAAGTAAAGCAGCTTGTCTTAGACTGTGGCTAAACTGAGGCACTGCCTCATGGCCCAGTATAAGATATATAAGGATTATTTTAAACTGTGAATCATGCCAAGCTGCTATAAAGGAGTTCACGAGTGGAAATATAGAGCTGAAACAGGCATAATACTATATGTACCCCTTAAATCAAAATTTTTGCTTACATATCAGCCCAGTCGTATCAATTTTGCTGTATATCAGTATGATGAAGTTACATTACCAAATGGTTTTTACATATCTACAGCATTTTTTGTTGAATTACTTCTAGTAATTAATTTTCTAAAGAGAAAGATGTGAGACTATATCAAAACTCATCACATCATGATAGCATTTCCCTCAATGACAACAGAAGACGATGTGAAATTATTCTGCTGCCCTTAAATGATGAACAGGTCAGAGTTTTTGTTTTCTAAAATAAGTATGTAGTCAGAAAAAAGTCTTCTAAGTAGCCTTGTTGAAATTAAAGTGGAAAAACACACTACAGGCTGATCCAACTTTGATGTAATGTCCTTAAAACAAGTCAAAATGAGGTTCAGTATTGTGTGTGGCCTCCACGTGCCTGTATGACCTCCCTACAATGCCTGGGCATGCTCCTGATGAGGTGGCGGATGGTCTCCTGAGGGATCTCTCCCAGACCTGGACTAAAGCATCCGCCAACTCC